>JARKIC010001922.1:0-88085 GCA_029378375.1 Mycena olivaceomarginata
AGTTGATTTCGTCCATTCGTGAGCACAAATAATAGTATGACTTGGCAGGATTAATCCTAGATGCAAAATAGTCTAATATAATCCGTAAATAAGTATTATAGGTTGCGGGATATGTCAAGATAGATCGAATCGTCGCCCCCGCCGGTAGCGGAAATCTCAACTAGATCAAAGTACAGAGAGTTAATATCCGTACAAGGTGGGTTGCATCCCAATCAGTCAGGGTGAGAATTGAATGTGTTATCAAATGACAAGAATCCTAAAGAAAAGCAGTAGAGGGCATATATCATAGGCATATTCATGCTTTGCATGGATCATGAGCTTTGGATGACTGCATAGATAGGAAACGGGACAGTAATCAAGTGAATGCTGGGAGACGAACCATTTTCAATACTCATTGCACTGATGCTGTTCAGGGAACTTCTCAAACACACTGGCAACATTCCCATCACCGAAAGGGTGGGCTCCGGAATAACCGTTTGCGAGTCTGTATCCCTGTGGCTCATTCCATTGCTGTCCCGGGATTGGATATGATAGGTGACTTGTCCATGAGCTGGGCACACCAATCCGTGGATGACAAGGTGCCAGGGACATGGGGAGAAGGCATCAAGTGCGGGTTGAGCTGCACGGCTAAATCTTCTGGGAACATTAACAGTGGATCATCAGCAATCAAGAATAAAAAATACCTTGTGATGGTGTCAACTGCTCAGGGACTACAGTAACTTGGTGCCGCGATCCCGTAGCATTTATATACAATAAACCAGCGGCCTAACCTTTATTTCGGGATTTGGGACCTGCCGGCGAATGTTTTGCATCTCTTCCGCATCAAGCACATGTATTTCAGAGGAAGAGATTCCTGTATGTGCCTTAGCTTGACATTCAATGATGATAGGGATAATACTTTCGAACTATTGTGTCCGGTGAAGCCAAATAGTGGGTTCGACAATTGGCACAGACAATTTTGCTACGTCCGTTGATATTTTGATTTCCAATCGAGTATCTCGGCTCATCGGGTTGAATTCGGCGACCGCAGCTCTGACGCTGGCATACAATCGCCTTCATGGCAGCCTGCTCGTCGGTGAATTTAGTGAAAATCTCCATGGAGTTGGCCATTGAGGATGTGGGAGAGCCAAAGTTTGAGCAATTTTGAGTATAGCTTTTATAGATAGGAAGCACGCTCAAGCAATCAACACATGATGGAACCGAGTCCGTAACAGACTCGCCATCAGCCGATTTCCTCTTCTGGGTTCTTACTTGCTGTGACCGTGACAAGTCACACGGCAAAACGCAGGTTGAATGCACAATTGACAAATGAAAGGATGTTGCCGGACTTCAATAGCCCGAACCATATGAGCCTTCTGATGGTTTTTCAGGGGTATGGGTTGGAATCACTTCAAATGAAACACTACCGGCTGTCAAGAATGTAAGGCTGTTCTTGGTGTAAAATATCAATACGTCCAGAGATCCCGCATAAAAGATGGAAAAAAAAAAAGAGATACTACTTAGTGAGTGTGGAAGATACTTGCCTGCACAAACCGCCGGACCTGAGTGAGATATGTTTACTCACAGAACCAAACAAAATTTCATAATCTATGGAAACTAGGAGCACGTTGATAAGTGTGATTCCCGATAGTGTGATGAACGGGCACAACAAACATTCAAACTAACATTTTCTACATCGTGTCTGCCACTACTCGGGGTCCTGATGACCGGTAAGCACGGCCATCATTCATCATGTGATCGGCAATCTCGCTTATCAGCATGGTGCTCCCGGTTTCCATACTGTGACCTGGCGAATTTACCTTTCAGTCCTCAACAATGTCTGCAAGTATGTGTGAAGTATCCAAAAGTAAATCTTCCAGTCCAACTATGTTAAAAAGAAATACAATGCTAAGGGATAATATGCACCAAATATACACAGCTTGGAGTTGCAGATAAAAGGCTACATCAGCAACAAATTGGAGAATAGATAGCCTTATGTCACTGCAGAACTCTTTATAAGGAACACAGTTGGTTTTTTTTTACAGTGTTGTCTGCATTGTGAGGGGTGTATTCTTCACTGATGATCGCGTCCCTGCTATCTTGGATGGCTCGCTATTAGCTCAAAAGCATATGGATTCAGACAAATGAAAGCATGAATGAGGTTCATTTCTCAAGTACTTTGAGACTGCATATACCACTCATGTATACAAGATTCAGAAAATGCCCAAATATGAACAAAGTGGTGACGTTATGGTTAAATTGTGCATATCATCATGAAATCAATGGAAGTTCATGCCAACATTCTATTTGGAGTGATTCAGCCCAAAATGACTGAATGCCCACGTGACATTTGTTTTTTGCTGAGTTAGTGCTGAATATGCTCCCAAATTGTGGGAGAATGAATGGCTTGAACAGTTTGCTGTTGAATGATTTCATCAAAATGTGCGATTTGGTGCTGCCAAACACAAATAATAAAGTGGCCTGAAAACTTGTCAGAACAGCAAATATGATTTTTGTATGCCGGTACCCAGCTACAGGAGGGGAAGCTTGCTAATTCCAAGTCCCCTACAACGAAATCCTCTCCTTCAACCATAGGTCCATAGGTGCTAGTACTTTCTGGTAACTGGATTCCTACTGCTTAGGGCCAGTGCTCAGTCTCTGTGACAGACCAATGTACTAGTGATGATACAAGCATGTACCATAGCTGGTATATCACCAAGCAGTGCTGGCACAGCTGAACATGTTCAAACCTGAGGCATTTTGGCTGTCTGGGGCAGCTAAAATCTCGCAGAATATCAACTTATCCATTCACCTGGATTTTTCCTTGCTCTGGTAGTTAGCAAATAATCCTCAAATGCCTTTGCTAGTGCCGATGCACCCACAAACAATAATTTATCCTTGCACAACTTTGGTAGAAATTACATGCAATGGCATTGTACCATTGAAATTGCGTCAAATTTTCCTCAAAGAGAAGGTTTAGGTTCAGTGTTCTGCAATGGATAAATAGTAACTGGGGCGTGCAATGTGAGATAAATCAAGTGTGGAGAAATTTGTGTTCGGCATTCGAGCGCACTTGTTCTCTACCAAGCACCTTATATTCACAACCTGAACACTGAATGGGTGTTCAATTCGTGGTTCGGTTCAGGGCCTTCAGGTTTGGACTGATTTCATCCTTGCCACTTGGGACTCACTCAGCAACAAATAACTTGCAAGGAGATCGTAACATAGTGATAACGTTGGCACTCCAGGTCGGCACTCCAGGCATTTGTTAATTATACAAGAGCACGGCCCACCACTTCGGTTGAGGGGTAACTCGCGAGCGCTTGAATGCGTTGGCGCCCATTATATTTAGTGTCGGCTTCAAAGTGGGGAAGAAGCCAATCACATGGTGACCGTCATTGAATCGAAGTTGATAAGGATCAGAGTCGATTGAGACGGAGTGGCATCGGCATCGATGAAAAAATGACCGGCACATCGGCAAAAGCAGATGGGAAAGCGAAAGAATCTCGGGATGACAACGGAGTTGAAGGCTTTGAGCGGAGCTTAATAGCTTCAGACAGACAGCGTAATTTTATAATAAGAGTAATATTCACCCTGTCAGTGTGAAAAACTCAGAAATCTTAGTCTCTCTCAGACACTTCAATACAGTGGTATCTCGTACCTTGATCACATTGAAGTCTGTTTATAGGTAGCTCGTGGCTCAATGTGTTGGGACAAATACTCATCAACTTGCCTCTTCAACATTGATAACTAAAATATCCGAAAATATTCGGGCAGGCAGACAACATCTTTACCTCAATGCTGGCGACCCAGCCAAAGTTCAAGAGATGGGGCAGGGAATTGAAAGCATGATTACATAATAAGCTTTTACTCTGATAAGACCTCTGTCCTTACAAACAAACAACAGAAATCTTAACTCCAATACACCTGTCTCCCGCATCGCATGTGTCCCCCACCTCCGCATCCGTCCACACCTCCCCCCATTGCATCCACATCCGCACATGCAGATGCCTCCCGTGAGCCCTTCGCCGGCACGCGCTCGTTCGTCTTCCCGCCCCGGCCGCGAGCGCTCGCGCCGGAGGAGGTGGTCGAGCCGGGCACGAGCGAGGGGAGGCCGAGTACGCAGGCGCGGGGACGGGCGGGGACGGGCGGGGTGCGGGATGAGGCGTATTGGCGCGGAAAATCACGAGGGGGGCGAGGGGGGCGAGATGGTGGATGCGAGTGGGTGGGAGGGCGCGGGGGTCGAGTGGGGGACGAGGGTATACTAGCGGTGGGGGTGCGGGTGGAAGCGGGAGGGCACGCTCGACGGGCCGCGGAGGGGGTGGAGGCTGGGACGAGTATGGAGTTATGGTGCTGGGGGGTGGGTGGGCTGGTGGGGCGGGGGACGGCGATGGCGGGGACGATCTGCGGAACAATAACCGTGTTATGCGCGCGTCGGCGTTTTCGACGCCGTCCGACGCGAGAGCGAGGACAATTATTGTGGGGATGGGGGCCAGGCGTGTGCGAGGGCGACCTGTCTCTACCCGCCTTCTTCCTCGCACGGTAGTTCCGGGAGCGCTCGCACTCTGGGCCTTTTTTATGTCTGCTTTCCTCTGTGCAATCCGCACTGCCTTCTCTCGAGCCTCCTGCCGCCGCTCTGCTCCTTCAAGAGCTGCCTGACACTGTTGCTCAGCTTTCTGGGCAGGTGTCAACTTCTTCCAGCCAATCTGACCAAGTGTTGGCTGTCGAAGTGTCTGGGGTGGAGCTCGACTCGAGACTGGCGGGAGTAACAACCACACCAGGGGAAGCGGGGCTTGGACGTCGGCGAACACCGGCCACGCCGCCCGCGCAACGGAGGGAGGAGGAGACGAGTGCAGCAGAGCAGATGGTCGCCCCACATCCGCCCTCATCCACCATGCGACATACGTTCCCACACCTCTTTCAGGTGGGGGGAAAACGAAGTGGACGAGCTGGAATTTGGGGAGGTCGAAGCTCAGGCCGAGGCGGGCGGCCCGGGGGAGGCATCGTTCTCCATGTGGTCACTTAGAGCGGCAGTAGTCTCCTCGACCGTGTTCTGTACCTCGATCCTCGTGTTGTCATCAATGTACCCCGTCGTCCCGTTGCTCAGAAACTCATCTGCGAAGATTAAATACAGAAGAGCACTAAGCGGCGATCCCTGCGGGAGGCCATTGGGGACGGCGCATGGGGCGGAGCGGAAATCATCGAAGATGAGGGTGGTGGTGCGGTCGCTGAGGAAGCTGGCGATGAGCTCGACGACTTGTTCGGGGATGCGCTTCGCCCTCAGGCGGTGGATGAGGTGGGCATGACTGACCAAGGGGAAGGCCTGGGAGACGTCCATTAGCAGCGCGCTTGTGACCTTGCCTACGCGTCATGCGTCCTTGACCTTCTACGTTATCTGCAAGAGGGCGTCGACGGTGCAGCGGCCGGGTCTCCCACCGAACTGGTTCGGGGAGAGGAGCCCGTTCGTTTCGGCGAAGGTCGAGAGCCAGTCTGCGAGCACTGATTCAAGCACCTTCTCCAATCCCTCCTCCTCCACTAGAGGATGTAGGAACGCCGACACCGCGACACATCTTGCAAATCCGACACACCGCACAAAAACCGACACATTCCGTAATATCTCACAAGAACCGACACATTTGTGCTTGCTTTCAGGAACGCAGCACACCTTTCTGAAAAGACGACACGACCTGTTTGGGAAAGGTGGAACCCTGTGTCACGGTGTGACACATCCTTTCTTCCTCTTCCACCACCGTCCACGACGCGCCGATGCCCAACCAAAGCTGAAGGAAATTGGGACGACATTTTAGCCGTTCGGGGGACCACAGCTACGTTTCTATCCTTTCTTTCCAGGTCGTTGTTGCTGCAATGTTCCAGGTTTTTCAACAACGACGACTGCGGCTCCCCAGCGAGCATCCCCGCTGACGATGGAAGAAACACACACGTTCTCCGGAGGAACGGGTCCTTTCCAGGGATGCCGCTTCCGACAGCACTGTCTAGAGTGCGTGTTGAAGGGAGCTAGTGGCGGCACGCAGATTGCGGCACATGGTGCTCTACACATCCTTGCTACGGTTGGTGAGGCCGCTTTTCGTGGTGCGCCCAGGGAAGAGGGGCATGCCACGAAAGGCGGAGGTGGATATTTCCCTCAACTACGCGTGCTCTGCGGGCAAAGCCACGCGATACGTGGCGCATTTCGCGCCTGGGGTCGCGCTCATTTGTGTCCCAGTAGACCGCTTGTAGCATGTAGTTGGTTAATATGAATTCAACACCAAAATTTGGCCTCATTAACACGTCGCGGCTCAGTGGTGAAATTGAACGGTCGCGAGTAAATCAACACTCTCTGTTACGTAATTTCAGCGTATTCGAACGGAGAGTGGACCGCACACGAACTATCTCAGGAAGTTTGATCCCATCACCGTGAGGATCGCGATGGCGGGTTGGAAGTAAGTACGAAGGATCTCCAGAGAATGTTTAGAGGATGTGTCGGGCTTTGTGAAATTCCAACAGAGTGTGTCGCATATTCTGCCATGTGTCGGAATTTAAAAGTGTGTCGCGGTGTCGGGTTTGAGGGAGCCTCCCTCCACTATCGGGGGGTAAGCGCCTGAGGCCGTGTAGTCACTTTTGCCGGGTTTGCGGAGGGCGACCGTCAGGAAGATGCGCCATGCGGCGGGGAAGTATCCTCTGCGCAGCCCAGGTAGGCCCTGATCAAACAGCCCCAGCGTGCGACTCTTGTGACGTCACGCGTGACGAAAGTTCTTGGTCCTAGGATCTGCTTTGGATCTGCCTGCATCTGCCGCAGTGGTGGTCAGATATCGATGTCTTACAGCAGGACAATCAGGGGGCAGTTGACCCATCAAACCAAGAATCCAAAACAGGAACCGGAGTACGAGGTCGCCGCTATCCTCGACACTAAAGTGGAGAACGTATGCCTCGTGCTTCGGCCGCTGGGAAATCCGCCACAAACTCACTCTCTTCGCCGTATACCAGAATAACGTAGAATATCTCGTCAAGTGGACTGAATACGGACCAGAAGACAACAGTTGGGTACTAGCATCGGACGCCGAGTACGTCAATCTTTTTGCGACTTGTCCGAGGCCGTCTGATTCTTACTTGTCTTTGACGCAGGAACGCCCCAAGCCTCATCAAGGACTACCTTGAGGAACGAACCATAAAATCCTCACCCAGTCGCATGGCCGGAACCAAACGCTCGCGCAAATCTATCGCAGATGATGTGGATGGCTCCCCGCGCGAGGAGAATGCAGAACCGGATCCGGAGTACGAGGTTGACGCTATCCTCGACGCCAAAGTAGAGAACGTATGCCTCGTGATTCTATCTCTGGAAACCCGTCGCAAACTCACTCCTCCGTACTCCAGAATACCATAAAATATCTTGTAAAGTGGACTGAATACGGACCAGAAGACAACAGTTGGGTACTAGCATCGGACGCCGAGTACGCCAATCTCTTCGCGACTTGTCCGAGGCCGTCTGATTCTTGCTTGTCTATGACGCAGGAACGCCCCAAGTCTCATCAAGGACTACCTTGAGGAGCGGACTTTGAAATCCTCACCTAGTCGCTTGACCGGAACCAAGCGTTCGCGCAAGTCTATGGTAGCCGATGCATCCGACGTGGAGGGCTTACCGTCGGTGGCCAAGAAGAGCCGCGTCAGTCACCCCCGCCGAGAAAGACAACGTCAAGTTGACAACTGGTACGGTACGTGCCAGAGCCTTTCCCAGCGTCCGTCTTAAATGCGAGATCAGCGCCCGCATCTGAGACCTCATTGACGCTCTGCTTGCAACCTATATGAGACCCGTTTACAACGCGTCCGTGGTAAGAACGGCGAACTAAGAACCGGCACGGATGACCCGGATGATCATCTGGATGAAATGTGTGAATGACGGATATATCCGCGGATGTTTTTTGTTCATATTGTTTTGCACTGTAAGACCTGATTTAGTAGGCACTCAGGATGCTGGTTTCAAAAGTCTGTTCACTGCGGCACCCGCGACGAGATATCATAAATTGAGCGCCAAGGGAATTTTAGTTAAACAGGGCTGTGGAATTCGAAGTTGAACTCTACCTGTTGCGGCGCGTTTAGTCCATTCTTAAAGGCACAAAGGTTGGTGGGATCGCCGCTCCAGCGCAACCGTCTAGGTTCAGGAACCCCAATTTCTGCTAAAGATTAGCCAAGTCCCTGGAGCAGTCCTTGCAGAGTCAGCAGGACTTCATTTCTGATCATTTCAGGAGTCGGAGTGGCTCGCAACATGCGATCCCGAATATCCGCAGAAAGATGCTTCTCATGAGTATTCCAAATTATGAGTGCTGGACTTCCTTCCGGGGCCAAGACAGCAAAGATCCATCGTACCTTTAGGTATGGGTCTTAGGGCGCCCTATCGATCAGGTTTTGGCGGTTAATCTCATTTTTTGTCACCGTTTTTTGCGTAAGAACCTTTCTGCGGCTGCGATTGGCCTGGCCAAAACGGTCAAAATACATTGTAATGCATGTGCTGGACAGCCACATTTTGCTCCAACTCATGAACATTTATGCACTTCACGTCTGGAGAAGGTAGGCTGGTGCTGATCGATGAGCCGACTTCCAATCTGGATCCGGATGGTGAGTTGGTCCTGCTTCAGAATTTGTTGCAGGAGAGCTCGGTAGTCTGGCGCGGGTTTCTTCCTTCATTTCAGTCGAGTCAGTTCAGAGCAGCAAATTCAGAGGGATAAATGAATATTACTTTTGTGGGTTCTATGTAGCAAGGGGAGTCTACAGCAATAATTTGAGCCCTGGCTAGGATATTCTTGCTCACAGGGATTGACAATTGACATTTGACGACCAAACCTTGAATATATCAGATGTTTCATTATCCCTGCCATATACAGCTGTTTTCCCATGCCCCTAGAAAAGCGTGACTTGATATGGAGAGCCAATTGCATGCTGCAAAGTGACAGATGATACCTAGCACTTCTATGTGTGCATAACCTTAGGGTGCAACCGGGTTTTTTTTTAAAAAATTTGCAAGTTTTCGCCAGAACCAGCGATTGCGAGCTCAGTTCTGAACCATTTTCCTTGAAAGTAGGACCGGCCGGAAGGAGCTAAGTCTATTCGACCTGGCACCTAGGTGGAGCCATGTGAGTGAATCAAGCGCCAATGACCCTTTAAGTTAGACATGGTCTAGACCGTCTTGGCAATCTAAGAACAATTAGTCAGGAGAAGGATTCTCGTCAACGAGCCTATTTTTCATATGACCTTTACTGTTGATATATTGTACATGATGATAAACACAATTCCCTCCCACCAAATCTCTGGGAGAAGTACAAGTCATAAAAAAAGATTCCGGTATCTCCTGTCCTCTAGAATACTCTCAGATACAACATATCAAAAAACTGGATCATTTGGACTATTATATCTGGCATGTGAACCATCCTACTGAAAAACAGTCGAATCTGAGCTATTAGGTCATCTCGGGGGACTAATAAAAAACTGTAAGATGCCATGCCCTCCGGATTTTCAATGCTAACACAATGAGCATATTCTCAAGAAAAACGGTTGAGAATTGATCTCAGGAGAGCCATCCGACGCAAAATTCGAAAAAAAAACGGGCCGTGCCCTAAGTTCCCTAAACAGCTGTAAAACAAGGTGGAATCATCGCTCATCAAGTAGATTACTTGCAAGAATGTCTGGCCGAATTTATTGTATACAAACCCGTCTGGGCTTCAATCAGTCCCAACGCAGTGCAAACGCCGCCTCGAAGGGCATGTATTCCTTTCCCTTTCATCGGTTTACAACCCCACGTCGCATCCAGCGCCTGTCTAATAATCCGTGTTCTGGGGGAAATTCTGACTGGTTGAGCGTGTATCACTGCAACAGCGGGAGCACTTCATATTAGTGCTGGTCTCCGTCTTGTGCACGGCACTCGGCAGGCCTGGAAGAAAAGCACCGAATAAATACCTATGGTTATGCAATTGCAAAAGAAGAAAGAAGAAAATTATGTAGTCCCACGTGCGACTCACGTAACTACTGACACGTCGCCTTCTCTTGTCAATTCCGCCCACTGTCTATGCTCTATCTGACCGTCATTCATTGCCCCCTTCTGGGCGAACCGCGCGTGTTCCCTGTCCGTGTCAACGAAGATGACCCCCTCGGTGCTCTTGACATTGAGGCACATGACGTGCTCGCATTGCCAAAGAAAACGGAGCTCTTTCACTTCAAGGTGGTCGGAGCAGATGTGCCAAAGTATCTGGATACTGACGACGTCCAGTTGACGGATTTTGAACCGGCACCAAGAGAATCTAAATACGGACTTCGCGACCGTTTACGTTTACTCAACGTGTTGGGCGAAATAATCGAGGATACACTCCCGCTTGCGTACTCAATCAGTCTGTACTTTACCGCGCCACCGTGTAGCAGTGGCCCGCTTATTATATAATCGTCGGAGTTTGAACTTTCTCCTCCAGCATTCAGCACCTCCAGCTATCCTATTTAGAAACTTTAAGTGGGAGAATCTTTTATAATTGCACTCTCAAGTAAGCTGTCTCTTTGGAATGTGAGTCCTGGGGCCCTTTACATCCAAATCACTCTCTCGATTCCGGACATTGCCGGCCCATCAAAAATCGGTCTCGACGTTTTTTGACTTTCTGGGTTCTAGGGCCCAGAATATTATTTCCTTTGATGAGCTGAACACAGCTATGTGGGGCGAATAATATTATTATGGACAGCAAGGTCGATGAGCTGAACCCTAGCATCTACAGTATGAAATATTGTGTTTGTGAGCAGCTGAGCCCAGGCTTCTAGGGCCAAGAATAGCATTTCCTGTGATGAGCTGAACTCAGGTATGTGGGGTAATAATATTATCATGGATAGCAAGGTCGATGAGCTGAACCCTGGCATCTACAGTATAAAATATTATCTTTAGGTGCAGTCCAGCCCAGGGTCCTAGGGGGAAAAATATTATTCCCTGTGATGAGCTGAACCCGGCTATGCAGGGCAATTAATATTATCTTGGAAGGCAAGGTCAATGAGCTGAACCCTGGCCTCTAGGGTATAAAATCTTATTCTTCTCAGCAGCCCAACCTTGCACTATAAGACCCAAACTGGGTGACTTTCGCTAGTTAACTAACCCGGTAAACGCCTGGAGAACGGGTGAATAAAATCCGGTCCCAGTCTTACAGTGTTGGCTTCCCAGGTGCAGAAATATTATTTATCTGCATGAACCAAACCCAGCTATGTAGGGCAAATAATATCAGAGCGCATCTTGGTCCCTTTGACACAAGCACCATCCTAGGCCGCCTTCATTCTCCATGTACCTTCACTCGGTCTTCATTTGATATTTATAATAATTTGCACAGAAAAATAATGGTAACCTCCTAGCCAGATGCGTCGCTAAGGTCACAAAGACACTGAAGAATTTTTGCCTAGGTGAGCTACTTTGAGGCTTCCCTGACATGGTATATATCATCAGTCCATTGAATCGGACTTACACTTGATCATCGGTGAGTCTTACTGGTCACGCCCAATGGGCAACATAGGCTCGTATCCGGCCTATCTATCGAAACTTAGTTGTGTCGATAGACAGGCTGGTGGACCACCGCCTTCTGGTTCCCACCAGTCGTATGATAGCGACTCATCGGAGGATTCGGATCTCGTCCGTCGCGGACCTTTCGGCGAGGGCTTCAAATACAAGGACATACCAAGCGTGCGCATTCCCCACCGAAACCAAGGAGGACAGAGTTCCGGGACCTCACCCCACTCGGGCAGTGCCCCCAGGCGTCGCCCCCTGCCTTCTATGTCCGCGATGGCTGGCTGGCCGAGGCGCTTACGGGCGATTTCTGGGCCGCCATCAACCAAACCTGTCCCAAACATCATTGTAGCATAGCCGAATGTGACACTCCCCCGAGCGCCTACTACGCGTGGCGGCAGTTGTGCGACCACGCGAAGCTCGGCTCGAGCAACTCCGAGGCTTATGTTCGTTCCATCGGCGACGCCGTCGGCCGCGTGGTCTCAGCTCTCTCCAAGCATCTCAGTCGCACCAAGTGCATCACTTGGGACTCCGAGCTTGAATTCAGGCAACAGGGCGATGCCAACCTGATCCGCCTAGTCCCCCGAGACCCGGCGTTCCCCGTGCAAGGGACCGGCCTAGAATGGAAGACCGACGGGGTTTTGACTGCCCATGTCCGGGAGCTTAGAATTCTCGCCTCTCGGACGGGACTACAACGCGAACATGGATGGCATACCGGTCAAGGTCGCTACGAATCCGCCCTCCCCGAATTTCGCTGATCCCGTTAACCAGCTCGGCTTGCAGCTCAACACGGCGGAAAAGCAAATGCGCACTGAGGTGGAGGCGCTGCAGGCTCAATCTGGGGGTCAGCATGTTCTCAGCACTCCACAATCTCGCTACGTACCCCGGGCCAACGTGGGATTTGTTTTCACGGCTACGGATGCCCTCATTGCCGAGGCCGGTGTGTCTCGCACTCTGGAATGTTGTATCATTGGGCTTACGGATTTCACAGTCGTAGCCACAGACCCCGACAACGACAGGTTCCCTGGTCTGAAGTACCCTGTTCCTGGTCTGGCGTACCAGCTGGTGCATGTTGGGAATGGACCTCCGACCATCAATACCCCCCAGGCTGGCTTCATATCCCTTTTACTGGGTGCTTTACACCGGAATGGACAACGCCGCCGGATCGCTCAAGGAGACCGTGTGTATGCCGTATGGTACGCCAACAGATGGCGACTGGTTGGGAACCTCCCAGCGCCAGGTGGCGGACCCTCCGGTAATGGCGGTGGCTCGGGCAACGGCGGCGGGTCAGGCAAAGGCGGCGGGTCAAAGAAAGGCGGCGGGTCAGGCAAAGGCAGCAAAGGCAGCAAAGGCAGCAAATATAACAAACGCGGCGGTTCGCGCTCAGGCGGCGGGGACTCAGCCTCTTGGAGCCAGGGCCAAGCTAGCACGTCCCGCTTCGGCGGCTATGGTCGTGGCTCGCACGGGTATAATAACCTTGAGATTCATGCCGTACGTCGCCTGTGACCATCCCGATTGTAAATAACCTCTCCTAGGACCTGCATTACGACAACCCCGGATTCACCTCGCCCCCACAGCAGTTACAAGTCCTGTCCATCGAAAAGTTTCTCGGACTACGTCACACGGCGCCATGCGTCCCACCTCCAAAAGCCAGCTTCGACCTCCATTTGGACCCCGATTTCCGAACCGTCGGTCCTCACGCGCGCATTTACAAGGGCGAGATCAGACCGCGGGATGGCGAGCTCGCGCTCAGCGTCATCTTGAAGACGTTTCCCCCACGGTTCTTTTCGTTTCTCAAGCAGGAGCTCGCCGCCTACCGCGCACTCCATGGCCTCACCGCCATTGTGCCCAAGTTGCTCGCTCTGGTGGCCGCGCCTGGGCTCAAGTGGGCAGGCATCGTCATTGAGTTTGCGGGAGTTACTCTGCGCGGCTCCGGATGGCAAGGGGCAAAATTGTCGGTCCAAGACCGGTAGGGTTTTCACTCTCGCACTTGGCAGTCAGCTAAACCGCTACTCCTAGGGCTATGCTGCTCAATGCGCTCCAAGAAATCCACTCAGCCGGGGTCCTTCACCGTGACATGGCCCCGCGCAATGTCGTACGCCGCCCGCTGGGCGCCTTGTGCATCATCGACTTTGAAGCCTGGTCTGTCGGTCATCGCTGCCCTGGACCACTCAGATGTGAGGAGCTCGCGTCCCTGGGGAAGGCTTTGACAGTGTGCTAGACGGACGAGTCTAGTTTTCGAATGTGCATTCTGCGTACACTACGTTGTGTACAAATTGTACTAGTATCCCATATGCTGCTCCATTCCCCGCATCCCCGGTTTGATCCACAAAAAGCATGAGGAGAAAATCCACAACCCGGCCCCGAGTCGACGGGTGACTCCCGCCCAAGAGCAACATATTTTCCTAATGAATGGGCAAAGGCCGAGATATTGATTTGAATGAAAACAACGGCGAAGTCGCAATTCTGAAGAGGCGGTTCACTCGGAGATGAGATTTTGAGACTTTCCCTCTCAAACTTTGTACTACAGTCGAACCCCTCTTAACCCATACCTCCCGGTTACAGGTACCAATCAGTGGCTGTGAGACATAACGGTTATGTGGATCCAGCTGATCCGTCGGCAAACTTCCCCGCCCCGAAAAAAATTGTTTCATGAAATTTGAATGATTTCAGCGACTCTTGCACAATTTAAGCCATATGATACCGGTTGCGCTGTCCCAGAATAAAATACCCGAGTTGTAGTAGAATTCCGCATCCCGTACCGGTGGAGGTGGAGGACTCAAAGTATGACCTAGCCCGTCTCTGCAGAAGAGGCGAAAGGGAATCCATATCAGTTGAAAGCAAGTTGTTGAGTGTATAAAACCTTGAATCAGTCAAATGTTTGCTTTGCCCCGCCGAACCCGACACCTTAAATAACTTTCGACCCAATGGCTTTTTGGCAGATCGGTTTTATACAAACTCTTTAGATACATACCCTCGGCACTGAGATGATGGCCCTGATAATCACAATGCAATGCAATATTGGCAGGTGTGTGGGGATTAAAGAGCTCAAGCCTGCTCAGCAGCCAACTCTGTTGTTCACCTCTGGGAACTACATACAGTGGCAGCGAAAAATAATGAACACCGTGGTTTGGGCTCAAATCCGGGTCGAATCTCTTCAAATAAAATTGTAGCATCAACTTTGAGAAATTTCAAGCTATTATGAACAATTTAAACCATAGGGGAGGAAAGCCCACATAAGACATTCGTGGCTCCAGTATAATTAAGCGCCAAATTTGGTGAGAAAAAATGAGGAGAAACACGTGGTCCACGCAGGCATAATTAACGGTGACACAGGTTAGGTTATATGTAGCGAGCAAGCTTGTCAAGGCTCTCCGATCATCATGATGACTCCGCGGAGTCCGGAAATGCTCGGTGGCGGTCCAGCCCACCTGTACCGCCACAGAATTGGCACTCACTGATAGGCTCGTAACCAGCCTGCCTACAGCGTTCTAACAAGGCGAGCTTGTTGCCGTAGGCAGGCTGGTACTTCTCGGAGCCGCCAAAAGGGCTGTCGCGGAGTTTGAAATTCAAGTGACCTTTTAAAAATCTTACTCATTTTATGCTCAATTTTGAAGCTTATTTTTTGGTTGAAGCGGGGAAAATGAATGAAAATTGTATCCCTCCAATTTTGCCTCCTTACATTTCGTATTTGTGGGACAGAACACCGTAAAACCTGAGGGTAGTTTTAGTGATGATCAACTTCGGACCGTGATCTCCGGAATTGGCCGCAGCTCATTGCATCATTGCGTCATCGGCCTCACTAACTTAATTTCAAACTCCGCCCCAGCTCGATTGACACATCCGAGAAGTACCAGTCTGCCTACGGCAACAAGCCCGCCTTGTTAGAACGGCGTAGGCAGACCGGTTACGAGTCTAACTCACTGATTATCTCTGGTTAATCAGCAGGCTATTTACTTCCAGCTACTTAGCAAATTGTAGTTATAATGCCCTGAATTAGTCTAGCTAAGTCACTATGCTGAGAAATAAACAAGTCTGTGGAAAGAGAGGCCCAGAAACTGTGTTTTTTGGCTCTCTGTAAGAGAGACTTTCGAATGAGCATTGCACTTTGATATAGAGTTGGATGTGTGAAAGCTGACGACAAATAGCCCCAACAGTTTGACTATGGAACCAAGATCACAAGATCCAGGAACATATTGGGTGGTCAAAGTGAACACCCAGTTCAGATTTGAAATGCTGCAGGTAAAGCTTAATTAAGCTTGCATTTGGCTAAAGCACACTGCCGACCTCCCTGCGCTAAACCCCAAAAAATATAATCTCAAAAATAGTGATATCAATCCGAGAAAGTTTCAGCAAAATTGGCCACCAGTAAGGTTCTAAAGATTTGGATAAATGGGTGCAACAGCAGTGAAATACAGTCGAGAGGAATTGTTGAGTAGGGTTCCTTTGTGTCGCAATGTGCACGAGTTCCCGACGGCGCCAGAAGGGCATGGTGAATATAAGTTGGGAATAACTGACTGGTGAACAGACTCAGCCACCCAATTCAACCAGAAATAAAAATTATGTAAGAGTGGGCCCAGACTTTTATTTGGCAGAAATAATCAACGGGCTATAAAGAAAGTAAAATGAATTAGTTGGCCAAGGGTATAAAGGATAATAAAAAAGATGAGTGCTACCAGGATCGAACCGTGACGAGGAGGAAAAAATCCTTATCTCAAGTTTTGAAATGGACGACTCCTTATTACATAAGCATTCGTAACGTCCATATTTTCAAAACGTGATTCAGAATGTCCACAATACGTCAATTGAAGGTTTCAAAAGCATGCACATCTGTCCGACACCTTGACAATGTCGCAGGAACATCGAGGAAAGGTCAGATATACGTTGTTTTAAATATTTCCTGGGCATGTACGTAGTTTAATTAGAGACTTTACAAGCGCTCGCCGGCGCTTCGCGCCGGCTCCCACTTGCTGATATAAGAACGTTGATCCGAGCTGCCGGAATGATAGATAAAAAGCGGAGTTTAAAAGGCTTCAGACAGACAGGCTTAATTTTAAAAAGAGGGAGACGGCTCCCACTTGCTGATATAAGAACGTTGATCCGAGCTGCCGGAATGATAGATTAAAAGCGGAGTTTAAAAGGCTTCAGACAGACAGGCTTAATTTTAAAAAGAGGGAGAATAGGCTCGCTCATATGCCGGGAGATAATGTGATCTTGTCCCAGTTGTGGACGACGTTTCTTGATTGCTGCACTATTGGTTTCTGCAGCCAGTCGCAGCAAGTCACGGCGTGTCAGCCACATTCAGCGGGCATCGCTGTCATGGTATCAGTCTGAATTTTAAAATTTCAGGGAAGGATTAATGAACCTACCCATAATTCATGCGAGGATGGGAGAAAAAGCATACAACACGCACGGCAATGCCATGGGGCATCAGACCAAACAACGACAATGTTGGTGCGCCCACAATCCTTTCCTTTGTTCTTTCGACCCGCTTCCACTACCACAATGCGCTCCGAATTGGTCCACTCTGTTCTTTCTTCAAGCCGGACACGACACAATCAAGTACCTCCAGCTTCTCGAGCCCTCCATGATGCACATGTCTTTAGTGGTACCGCGTTCTGACCCACGTCAATGTTCCCCCAAGATCGTCATCCCTCTATCAAGTTTATACGGCTCAAGGCTCATTCAAGCAATTCTGCGGTCTCAAGTCAATCATGGCCTTACCGCTTTCAAGTGTGATTCAAGCTTCCGTCGCTCTGCATCAGTGGGAGCTCACAACTGCTTGTGCAACGGGCCGGCAAAGACCGACCTTCACCTCCCTGCACCACCTCGCGACCCACCTGTCCCTCACCTCGAACACTGTTTGTTGGCTGTACAATCTCCACACCCCGAAGCCTCTCCCCTCCAGATCCGTTATGGGAGGACCCGCTGCGCCGCATTGCCACCTCCCGAGCCCAGTGTACGATCACCGCCTGTATCATCCGCACGAGGACGTGCGGCAGCTGGGCTTGCGTGCGCGACCGTACAGTGCAGCCGCCGCAGCGCCACTCGCGCGTCCTCTCGTAAATCTGATCCGATTTCTTATCCCTCTTACAAATGCGCTCCGTTTCAACGTCCAAAAAGATCTGTAAGAGGGATTTTTATTTACTGCAAAACTGTGCGAGCAAAAAAAAAGTTGCCCACCGATTTGCTGCCAGCCCGTTTACCACGAGACGACAACCTTGACAGATTTCTCGACGCGTGCGTGTCGCCTTTCTGTGTGAACTGAAGGCGCAGCTTTGCTCAGCTTCCTGGCTTTCAACTTCGATACTGCAGCACGTTCATTCAAGAGACGTTGCATCATTACATCCAACTGGCCATCGGCCTCAATCTGGCGAAACCGAGCTTCGTCATCTGCAATTTCCGAGTCCAATGCAGATTCCTCATGCTTGGTACTGGTTTTGTCTCCAGGCCAGCCTCACCCGGTCAAGACCTTCGCCATTTTGACAAGCATGACCAGGCGCAATAGAGCTGCATTCAAATGGCTGGCATTTTGAAAAGCATGACATGGCGCAAGAGAGGTGCATTCAAAGGGTAGGCATTTTGAAAAGCATGACCTGGCGCAATAGAGGTGCATTCAAAGGGCTGCCATTTTGGAAAGCATGACCTGGTGTAATAGAGGTGTGTTCAGATGGCTGGCATTTTGACAACCTGGCGCAATAGAGGTGCATTCAAAAGGCTGCATTCAAAGGGCAGGCATTTTGAAAAGCATGACCTGGTGTAATAGAGGTGTGTTCAAATGGCTGGCATTTTGAAAAGCGTGACCTGGCACAATAGAGGTGCATTCAATTTCAAAGGGCTGCCACTTTGAAAAGCATGAGCTGGCGCAATAGAGCTGCATTCAAAGGGCTGCCATTTTGAAAAGCGTGACCTGGTGCAATAGAGGTGCATTGAAATGGCTGGCATTTTGAAAAGCGTGACCTGGTGAAATAGAGGTGTGTTCAAATGGCTGGCATTTTGAAAAGGAGTGACCTGGCACAATAGAGGTGCATTGAAATGACTGGCATTTTGAAAAGCATGACCTGGTGCAATAGAGGTTTGTTCAAATGGCTGGAATTTTGAAAAGCGTGACCTGGTGCAATAGAGGTGTATTGAAATGGCTGGCATTTTGAAAAGTGTGACCTGGCGTAATAGAGGTGCATTCAAAGTGCTGGCATTTTGAAAAGTGTGACCTGGCACAAGAGAGGTGCAATCAAAGGGCGGGCATTTTGAAAAGCATGACCTGACAAAATAGAGATGCATTCAATTTCAAATGGCTGGCATTTTGAAAAGCATGACCTGGCACAATAGAGCTGAATTCAAATGGCAGGCATTTTTAAAAGCATGACCCAGTGCAATGGAGGTGAATTCAAATGGGTCAAATTTTGAAAAGCATGACCTGACACAATAGAGGTGCATCCAAATGGCAGGCATTTTGAAGAGCATGACCTGACACAAGAGAGGTGCATTCAAAGGGCTGGCATTTTGAAAAGTGTGACCTGGCGCAATAGGGGTGCATTCAAAGGGCTGCCATTTTGAAAAGCATGACCTGGCGCAACAGGGGTGCATCCAAATGGCGGGCATTTTGAAAAACATGACCTGACGCAATAGGGCTGCATTCAAATGGTGGGCATTTGAAAAGTGTGACCTGGCGCAATAGAGGTGCATTCAATTTCAAATGGCTGCCATTTTGAAAAGCATGAGCTGGCACAATAGAGCTGCATTCAGAGGGCTGCCGTTTTGAAAAGCATGACCTGGCGCAATAGAGGTGCATTGAAATGGCTGGCATTGTGAAAAGCATGACCTGGCACAATAGAGCTGCATTCAAATAGCAGGCATTTTGAAAAGCATGACCTGGTGCAATAGAGGTGCATCCAAAGGGCTGGCATTTTGAAAAGCGTGACCTGGCACAATAGAGGTGCATTCAAAGGGCTGCCATTTTGAAAAGCATGACCTGGTGAAATAGAGGTGTGTTCAAATGGCTGGCATTTTGAAATGTGCAACCTGGCGCAATAGAGGTGCATTCAAAGGGCTGCCATAATGCATAACACATAGGGCCCATGAGGAGTTTATGCAGTATGAGATTTCAAAAACTCAGGGGAATGAAGAACTGTATTGAGAAATGCCATATTTGGGTGCTTGCTTGATTCAGATCAACTCCGACTTGACTCCGATGACTATGACAACATGGTCACACTGCTTTGGTCGATGCAATGTTTGTAATCAGACTCACTGACAAAGAAGTCCAAACAAGAAAATTTCCTCTCTTGGCTCATGGAAAAGGAAGAAAAGACTTGAAGCCCAGGGTGGCTCCCTCAGAACCTTACAAGTGAGGAATCTGTCCTCTGAAGCCTAACAAGGATGCCCCAAAAACCTTGGCCAAACCAGTTGACAACAGCAAACACAAAATCTCACCACCCACCATTGGCTAAATGTCTTCGTGTATAAAGATGACCACCCCAATGAGAGCCAGGAGAATATCAATTCAGCCGGACTCCAAGGAATATATTGGTCCTGCTGATATCGGTGCATCGCCTTCTTCCCTTTTACTTAGATGAGGTACTGATTGAAGAACAGATTTGTCTCTTCATCTCCCACAACCTCCGTATGAACGACCCCAACCAGTGTTCAAAACGGCATTGTGAGGCATGTGATTCAAAATGCCATTTCAGGGCATGTGGTGCAAAATGCGAATTAAACCATTCAATAGTGTTCAAAATGGCATTACGAGGCATGTGATTCAAAATGCCATTCATTCCAGGGCATGGGGTTCAAACTGCAAATATCTCGCGAGATCCATTCAAATCTTTAATATGTCAAGTGCTCCCTTATCCCTCCTGCTCTCGACTGAATTAAACCATTTGATAGTGAGGCACAGGGTTCAAAATGGCATTATGAGGCATGTGACTCAAAATACCATTTCGGGGCATGTGGTTCAAAATGCAAATTAAACCATTCAATAGGGTCTTGATCAGGTTGAGCTCGACAAGAAATCGCCGTGTGCAAGAACATCAATCAGCCGATTCCACCAAGTCCGAATACTATATTCTTTTAGAGGTCTACTTCACATCATGTTCCTCCTCAATTCTGAGACTGTGCTTTCGGAATTTTACGGGAGCCCTTGGCTGACGCGTTTGGTGTTTGGGTGATGCATCAGGCATTGCAACATCTTCAATTTGATCCTTCTGCGTTTGCTATACTTTGGTCCCGGCAACAATAATCATTGAATTGGACGCTGAATAGGTCAAGATTGAACTGACCTGGAGTTCAGATTCACTCTCCTCCCGATCATCGTGATTCCAGTGTACGGGAATGTTTTGGTACGGGCACCAGCCATCTTGGTGTGGCCCAACATCTAATCCTCACTGCTGATTGCCAGCGCGCCCGGCTGCAAATGAATTTTCAAATAGCCGTTCCTCAAAAATGCTCAAACACTCGTAGCTCCAAGCAATTTCGAGGATAGTGTTTTGCCTATCCATATCAGCGTACTTGGGATCACCAGAAATTTGATCCAGGATTTCCTCTTGCTTCAGTGGGACGAGTCCCACCCAAAGATCGGGCACCGTTTTGGCTCCACGGACGTGATGATGAAACCAGTTGGCGGCTCGAGCGCAATCCTTTGAGGTCAAGTGTCCTCTATATGGGATCCCACCGTTTCGAAATAGTTCGCTTCCATCCCAGAGGCTTTCTCCATTGCTTTGCCGTACCTCGCCGCTGGAATAGTGGGGTAGTCGATGTCCCGCCTCGTGAGAAGTTTTTCTAAGGTCTGTAAATGTGGGCGGCTTGGATGTGGAATCTGCACTGTGTTGTCAGTACTCTCTTTATTTTACCAATTCTCCCATTCTCATGTCTGTTCCAGCATGGGACCACTCCGATTTCAACCTCTTGCCCCAACTCCCTGGATCTGTGCCACCTGAGGCGCGGCTCTTGATGTGACGTCAATCCGTGTGTGCGTTTGGCATGGCTTTGGAGATGGCGGGCCTTGGATGTGGAATCTGCACCGTGTTGTCAGTACTCTCTCTATTTTCCCAATTCTCCCATCTCACATCTGTTCCAGCATGGGACCACTCCGATTTCAACCTCTTGCCCCAACTTCCTGGATCTGTGCCACCTGAGGCGCGGCTCTTGATGTGACGTCAATCCGTGTGTGCGTTTGGCATGGCTTTGGGGATGGCGGGCCTTGGACGTGGAATCTGCACCATGTTGTCAGTACTCTCTATATTTTACCAATTCTCCCATTCTCATGTCTGTTCCAGCATGGGACCACTCCGATTTCAACATATTCCTCCTTGCCCAGCTTCCCTGGATCTTTGCCGCCTGAGGCGCGGCTCTTGATGTGACGTCAATCCGTGTGTGCGTTTGGCATGGCTTTGCGGATGGCGGGCTTTGGACGTGGAATCTGCACCATCTTGTCAGTACTCTCTCTATTTTGCCAATTCTCCCATTTTCACGCCTGTTCCAGCATGGGACCAGAGTAGCGTGGGTTGAAACCTCAAGTTTCGGCAATCGACTGAAAACGTCTCTGAAACCGTCGACTTCGGAGCGTCAGAGACTGTGGCCGAGTTCTGTAGATTAGGGTGTACTTTCGGCCTCGCCGAAAGTCACAGTTTCGGTTACAATATATCTTCGCAGAAAGTGTACCTTCACTTCATTCCCCACGGCACGGTTCATACACGAAGCGCCCCAACCGCACGAACCCCAATGCTGTGCCGATGCAATTGCACCGCTGTAGTTAAGAATGAATCCCTTGTTAATTCTTTGTGGAATAATCAGCTGCAACTGGTGCACACACAATGAGTACTCGGCGCCTGTTCAATCCCGAACACACTTGTTTAGCCCATCGATTCATTGTTCGACTATGCTCGGCGGAGTATTCCAAGTAAGGTTGTAATAATGTGAAATTGGAAACACAAAAACAAGTTATTCAACACTTTTTAGGCCCTCATTCTGAAAGAATAGACGAGCGTTTCAAGTTTCAAGTGAAAAATCAGTGGGAAATTTAAACCTTTTTACACTTACAGTTCTCGAGTTTCCAAGTGAAAATATGGGTGAAAATCTTTTGGTAAAATTTCAAACTTTTTTCACTCCAGATTGTTTAAAAGATGATGTGGAGGACGAGGGAGGAGAGAGTGGAAGGTGCAGTTCTCGCTGCGGCGTGGAGAGGCTGGTGGAGGGGTTCCCAAACCGGGCATTCCAGGACGAAGTGGGCGCGTGCTCCCTTATCCCTCCTGCTCTCGGCTGAATTAAACCATTTGATAGTGCAAATGGGCTGGTTGGATGACTGTTCCACAACATTGCCACAGATTGACCTAGACCGAGTGTTACCAAGTTTCAGGCCAAGGATAGAATGGGTGAGCCTCGTAAAAACTCAACGGATGGATTTAATTACAACAAACTGTCAAACCGACCAGCTCCCTCTGGATCGAAGGGTCAGCAGCAGACCGTAAGGAACGACGCGACAATTCTACCCCACGACTACTTTAACCATCGATCGCATGAGGATGCCGCCACAAATTCAGACATTATTTTGGGTATCATCATGAGCTATGAACTGAATGAGGAGCAAACTCGAGCCTTTCGCATTGTAACTGACCACGCTTCCGGCCCGCAACACTTCCTCTACGCATGTACCTCGGTGGGATGGGGGGATCCGGAAAATCCTATGTATTCAAAGCCATCATTTCGTACTTCAAACAGAGGGGAGAAGACTATAGATATATGGTTCTAGAACCAACTGGATCAACTGCCGCTTTGCTATGGTGCGGGTCACCTAGCCAACTCCGCCGATGGCACACTCACAATCATTCCTCCCCGCATCTTCAATTCTCAGACCCATCACCTCAGCCACCACGGGCGGAAAGTAGCGCGTCTCAAGGGGCACCACCGTCGGTGCCACATCGTCCGACCAACTGTACCAGCACTGTTCCCGTCTCCGTCGCGTCAAGCAAACGCCGCCGTGTACCGCCATCATGCCGCACCCATTCAAGCGCACCTTCGCTGGCGGTCCCGTCGCTATACCCACAGGCTCCAGCTCCTCGGGGAGTATCCGCAGGTTCACACGCGCTCCGGAAATCGAAGGAGAAAGTCCACAAATTGTGGGGTGAAGGAGTGGAAAGACAAACCAAAGACCGGACGCTCCGCAATAGGGAACCGCTTCCCGCCGTCGATGAAGCCCACCCCACACTTCCAAACCCTGAAGTGCGAGGTTTTCGGGCGCGTCACTCAGTGCCGAATCGGACACTGCTATTCCGGCGAGTACTACAGCCAGTTTGTTCCATCCGAGAGCGTTGACTGCCCTTGCGGCGAAGCTTTCCAATCACGCGAACACATCATTCGCGAGTCCTGGGAGTGGGCAGCGACCGAGCCATCAGCGATCTGCTTGTACATGTTGAATGATGATGGCTCACCGCCAAAATTCAGAGCCGAAACCCCGGCTCATTTTTTGAGAGACATGGCCGTGATGCCAACAAGCCTGAGAAGCCAAATCCCGGCAATTGAGCCTGCCGATGTTTTGGCCGAACAGATTTGGCAGGGAATCAAAAGTGCCGCACTTGGAATCAAGTCCTCAAGCCGGAAGTAAGATATAAAAAATTCCTTCGGCCAAAACCTAGTTCAATATGAGTAAGTAAATACCAGATAGCACACTGAATATTTTTGACTATGTGGAAGTCGTAAAATGTGGCTTGAGATCGCCACCATCAAGTCAGTGACATCGCGTGACATAACGCGTCGCCTCACGCCCCTTCACGCGTCGTGAGCTCCCGCGCCTATACACAGGTCCCAGTTTAGGTCCGTATTAACTGCAACATGTTTTATTTGAATTATACAGATACTAAAATACCTGACAGGGGATTTGGAGGCCCCCGTCGCATCATTTCTTCAGGTGGACATACGGCGCCTCTGCCTCGGGATTCATGACCGGCGGAAACAAAAGTCGGACAAAGCCCAAGTCCAAGAAACCTTCGGCGGGTCGCGTTGCCCAATTCAATGCCTTCGTTCGCAAACAGCCGGCCCCGGACAAGGAAAATGTTCCCCCGGCTCTCGTACTTCCACCGCCTAAAAAACCACGTAAACCCGCGACAGATTGGAAGGAATCATACCAGAAGCTTCGCCGCAAATACCGGATGTCACTCAACCAGCAGCGGAAGCTTGAAGCGAGCCTGGCGGACTTCAAACTCAAGGATGCGGCCACCAAACGCTCCGCAGAGTTGTCCTCAAAGCGTATTGCGGAATTGAGTGCAATTATCAAGAAATTCCTAGTTGAGGGGCGAAAGAAATCTGTTGACTCAACCGGGACCACGGACGCCCTGCGCAAACAGATCAAGGCCTTGAAGCAGCGTGTTCGGCGTTCCATTCGGGGCTTTTCACGCGCCGTTGCGCGTGCAAAGGAAAAGTCAAGTATTTGCCGACTTACGCAGAAGGGGATTTACACCGCGCAAGCGAGGAAGCTCGCGCGAATTATGGCAGACGGCGGATGCGCCCGCGGCAAGATTGGACCTATGATGGAACACATCGGGGCAATATTCGGTGTTCGTATCAACCGCGCGATGAGCCGAAGAACCGTGGGCCGCGCGATCGAAGAGGGTGGTGTGGCAGCCAAGATGCAGCTAGCCTTTGAGCTGTCGTTGAACCACGGTATGCTGAGGCTGTCCTCTCCCCTGCAACTACTCAGCTAATTAATGTGCCCAGGCGTAACAATCAGCGCCGACAGCACATCTAATCGTGGGATAAATATCGAAGGGGCTCACCTTGCCACGCGTGTCCCAGATTACACGGCGGGAAAGATAGATGTTGACCCGCAGTCCCACACCCAAAGTACGCTTCCTCGGCGTCGAGAAAACCATCGACCACACCAGCGCGGAATCGATCCGTGGCTGGCAGACCCGTGTCGAAGAATTCTGCGACCTCTTCAATCGCAGTCCGTTGGCCCAGCGTCTCGCGCGGAAGTATTCTGTGCGAGACTTCCTCCGAATTTTGAAGGGCATGAACGGGGATCATGCATCGAATGAGAAGAGCACAGCGAAGGGGATCCAGAACCTCAAACACGAGGAGGCGATTAACGAGCTTGGGGAGCAGGTGCTAGCAGGGAAAGCTTATATGGACCTGGTGGAATACTTGGGCGCCTGGAATGCGAAGAAGATAGCGGAGGCCGGGGGGACTGCTGGATGGAACGCGCTTTCCGCTGCGGAACAGTCTGAGCGCGATGCGAAGCTGATGAAGACCATCGTGGCAGCCCTGGGAAAGGAAGCCTACGACGCACTCGACGTGGGAGATCGCCAAGTCCTGGATCTCTTCGTTTGGGGTGGATGCTGCATGCATAAAGACTTGAACAGCTTCAAGGGGGGGGAATGCGGAGATGATGGCAGAGTGGAAGAAGCTTGGTGTTCCCGCGCCAGTTCTCCTCGCCAACAAGGAGAATGCCGTGTTACTTCGCCACGTCTTCGATCCAGCTCATCCGAACACCGAGCTGACAGAGGATCAGTTCCGCGCATTCCAGGCGTCCACCCGCGGAGGCGTCAAGGCGTGTGCATTGGCCGGCGCAATATTCAACAATAAAGACGACAAGAAGGGGCAGGGAGACCGACATGTCGATTTTATGACGTGCGCGCTTGAGAAACAACACCACAGATTTCCCGACACGAGCAATACTCGATTCGGAAGCCACGGCGATGCTGCTGCAGAGCTCGTTACCTATCTGCAACAATATCTCGACATTCTGGAACTCATTGAGTGGTCAAAACACGTACCCTCCCTCACCAACATCGAGAAGAACTTGCTCGATGCTCTGCGGGATATTCCCACTCTCACGGAGCTCGTGGCGATGGCGCTGTATCGAATAATTATTACCCACCCGTATCTTCGCCAGGTCCGCGGGCCAGGAACAGAAAACACAAACCTGCTGGACTTAGGTCCGCTTCACCGCGAGGTTCGTGACCACATTCAGTCTATTCTCGACGACCCCGACCTTCTTTTCGGTCCCAATCCTTCCTACGAGACGGCCACTTCAGATGGGCTGCCGTGGAGCGACCCCTTGGCCATAGAGGCGATCTTCAAACTCGTTCCATCCCTCCCTCATGTCAAGGAAATCACCCTTGCATTTTTGCGCGGGTCGTTGACCACCTGGATTCGCTTTTCTGCGGAATTTGCTCCTGGGGCATCATCGATTTATTAACCGCAACGGAGCGCCAGCTAGCGTGGATGCCATCGACAAACGATGCGAAATGAAGGGTTGTCTCGGAGCGTACCGTGTTGCAATTCGGGGGAAACCCAACACTCACGTTGCATCAGTACAATGCCCTGGCGATGTTTCGACGTAACGACACCCAAAACTTCATGGACACCGTTTTTACGGCGGAGGACCACGCCTATATCATGCGAGAGGCACGCCGAATCGATGCAGGTGGGAGGAGGCCCAGAGGCGCCGCGATATTGTTGATTTTCGCATCAGCACGGCCGAGCTGCAGAAGACAAAGGCCCTTGCAAAAACCCAGAAAGTCGCCAAGAAGCTGCAGGAGAACCTTGCACGAGAGCTTTTACCACCGTCCCAGATGGCTGCGCTGACCATAGCGCTCATCCACGACCAGCTAGATGCGTACCGCGTCCGGGGAGTTCCAAATCTTCTCACAAATACCAAATATCCTCTAAAGGCTGATAAACTCACTGCCCTCAAGGAAGCAGAGGCGTGGTTATAGGGCGAATATGGTGCCTAGTATGGTAGCCGTCGTCCCTGTGCTTGTTCCAGACCCTGTTCCAGTAATTGTAGAGGGGTGGCGAGACGAAGAGGAGGCGGAGATGGGGGAGTAATTCAGATTTAATTCGATTTTTTATAATTGAGGCTCTAGGTGTTAAAAATAATATATAGCAAACCTTTTAGTGAATTTGCCGTGGTCTCTAGACTTCACCCGAGGCAGGAATCGAGTTGCGCGCGCCCGACAAGAGGAGACTTGAGGAAGACCAAGTTTGATGTGGCTGTGCACCTAGCCGACGGCCCATCTGATCTCCGTCGCTGCCCACTCCCACGAGTCCCCTCCCCCCCTCTCCTTCCATATTGGGAAGGAGTTTCCCACCCAAGCGCCGGGCCGTCCATCCGGGCTGAGCGGTTTTCTACTGAAGGCTCACCCCAAGCCCACCTACATTTTGAGATTGAATCAGTCGTCACCCATAGCAATTTCAACCTTCCTGAGCACCATTTCTTCTAGCTATGATTGCAGACAGAACTTCATGACAAGCTGAAATTTGACCCAGGGCCTTCTAGATTCAGGATTAGGCATGAAAGTAGGTATAGTTTGTATGTAAAATTTTCGTTTCAAAAAAATTGGGGGCTCTCAAAGCGTGGGAAAAAAAACGCAAAATCTGGAGGGAAAATTTCGAAATTTAATGTACCTATTTAGCCTTCTGCTTGCCCTTGCCCTTCCACCCCTCATGACATTGCCTGTGCCTTGGCCTTCCACTCTGCCCGCTGCATCAACCAATTTAAGAGGAAGACCAAGAGGTAGGCGGGATCAAAGTTTCGGACATCAACCTCCAAAAGTTTTGACATGCTGTGCAGGGGAGGGAGGGAGGGAGGGTCCGGATCACGGTCCGTATGGACCTCAGTCTTTTTTCCGGCAAGAGGTGGGCGGCCGATAAAGCCGAGATATCATGCATCGCTTTGCAGTGCCACAGGAGGCCGGTCCGACCCATTTTCGATTTCTTGAGGACTGTTCGCTCGATCTCAGTATAGCTCCCTCAGTTCCTGATGGATCGCTAAGTGGAAAAAGTGAACCCCCCATAAACATACACTCTGAATAAGACTGCCGGCTCACTTTCATCGCCCTTTGACTTCAAAAAGTTCTTCAAGTGAATGATCTCTTGTTCTTTGTCGCCGATTTCGGTCCGAACTGCCCTACGTCATCGCTCCTCAACCAAAAATCTTTTCTCGCCAGTGTTTTCTGAGTGCGGAGAACGGTCCGTAGGCCTTCGGACCGATCAACCGCTCGCGTGGACCCCCCTCCCCCCCCCCCCTTCTTGGATTTCTGAGCATGATATCATCCATTTTCTGTCCGCCCCCACCTCTTGTTTTCCAGAGATAACATTTTTTTTCGGCGATATCGCCGGATTCGACTTGGTCCGATCTCGTCCGAGACTCCGAACTGTCATTTACGGCATCTATTTTCAAGATCATTTGCCGTTTAAGGCCTCTTTTACAAGGAAATAAATTAGTTTGATTACATAGACAGACATAGAAGATATGGAAATGGGAGGGTAGCCAAAATTCTGGAAGGTTCTGACTGAAAATGAGACTGCAAACTCAAAGTTCTCAATTCTTCCTGGCAAAAGTGGCCCATCAGCACAGCTTTCCTAATCCGGGGGAGTTGTCAAAGAGGTCTGTGTGCGATCGGGAATTCCCGCTTACCTCTTGAGGAAGACGTGGGCGCGATTGATGGCGGAGCACAGCCACCAGTTATGATTGGCCCGAACCGAAAACGCAAAATCTCAGTGGGAAAATATATATTTTCACTTTTGAACTTTTGCTCTGGGGGATCTGTAGAGGGCCTTCTTATAGTGCTATTTACACAATAACTTGATGACTGAGTTAAAACTAGAGGAAGAGTAGCAATTCCCAAATCGAGACAAAAGTTTGTCACGAAGTTCTGTCTGCAATCATACTCACCCTTTGCAGCTCATCCAGGCCTGCTGAACGCTCCACCTGCAGTCCAAAACTAACTTGCTTCATGTGCATTCATGCGATAGCCATGTTAAAAAAATAGCTCAGTATCCTGCACACCATTCCCGAACCACAATAAATAATTTGTAAGTTTTTCCGCACTGGAACGTAGCAGCAACTCCCGGATGACAGCTAATCCCTGGGTGATCCGCCATCCAAATTAGGAAACCCGTCCTCAAAGGGCTCCTGACGTCGTACAAACACACAGGGATGCATCCAACATTGTTTAAATGTAGTTTTGAAGGCTCCTGAACTTTCTACATAACTTGGCCTAGAAAAAATTTTCAGCCCCTCCTTGAGACCCCCCCTCCAACCCTATATCCGAAATTTTAATGCTGACCTCCCCTTGCCGGCAAGTCTCAAATATTCCGAAATTGGCCGGATTTTGGATTTGCATGGGTCATGGAGTGAGATTAGAGCCCTGGCGTGTGTTCCATCGGATTCGTCACTAACGAAAATGGGGGGTACGTCGTCAGAACGTCGGAACGATCGTCGTTGGGGCCTACGCAAGCGTTTGTTTGTTAGTGTTTCGCTTCCGTGTCACGTTTCGCTTCGCGGTTTGCGACTGTAACGGACATGATTCCGGAGTCCAAGTCTATTGCGCATCGGGTCCAAAGCAACGGGTTCCGGGCGGATCAACAAACAGAGGGAGTTCTAGAGTCAGCGCCATCTTCGTCACTTAGTGTCTTGGGCATTCGGGCTATTGAGGAGGCTCCCTGAAACCCGACACAGCCACACATCTTTCAAACCCTACACACGTTGTGGAAGTGCGACATGCCTCGCACGTCGATTTCCCATCCCGAGTTGATTGGCCACATGCCCCAAACTATTCCGGATATGGTTCCACAAGAACAATGTCGTACATTTTATATCCGGACTGGATTTTCATACTCTTACGTCCACTTATATGATCCACAGCTGATATTTCATTTTTTTTCACTATGTACTGCCAACGCGAAGAGCCGAACCGGAGCTCGGGCATCTCGGGCTACGCCGAGGGGATGTCGGTGTGTCTGTCGGGATGTAGTAAGGTTGGATCAGCACGACTGACTTGCAGATCGTGACTTAATCCCCCGGAACCCAACCAGAGGCGCGCGACTGACACGCAGATCGCAGCTTTATCCCCCCAGAACCCGAACGGAACGAACGACTGACGCGCAGATCGCAGCCTAATCCCCCAGAACCCAACAGAGCGCGCGACTGCATCCAGATCGCGGCTTCATCCCCCAGAACCCAAAACCGAGCACACGACCGACCCGCAGATCGCGGGTTAATCCCCCAGAGCCCAAACGGAGCGCGCGACTGCGGCACTATTCAACAGAAGACAAAGGTAATAGTCACTTGTCAAAGTTGGTAATCAATTTAGATTCTGTTGCTCACCAGAAACGCAATGAAGCTGTCAGGTTCAACCGGCGGGCGAATTGCTGTGGTGTCCTACAAGCACAAAGTTAGATTCCAGTTGACAACCAGAGCATGCTAACTGGAACCGGGGAAACAATGAAGGTCCGAGATTACAGCAGTGTTGTTATTATGGCCCTGCAAAGAAACTTGGACTCCGTTCGACCCCTGACGAGCGCTCCCCCGGCTCGCCAACATGGTAGACCAGTTCAACAATGTATATATTGGGAAAGAAGAAAAAAAGGAAAAGGCCTTGTCTCAAAAAGCAACCAAGAACGGTTCTGCGACGAGGCGTGGCCGTGTGTCCCTACACATAAAGTCAGGCTCCGTTCTTCGACCACCAGACGAAATGGAAAACATAAGGATAAGAGCGTCTGGATAGAGGCCTAGTCTTTCACGGCGTGATGAAGTCTAGTACCATGGCTTTGAGATTCGGATAGACATCGAAACCAATGGCCTACATACCAGATCTTCGTTAAAGTGATCTGGCCCGATTCAGTAGGTCACAGCCTCTCTCCTTATGAATAAAGTCAGATTCCGTTAGACAAATATGAATGGAATGTCCGTGGATTTCTGGATGCAGTTGCAAATGTACCAGAGTGATGGTGGCGCCCTTACGTTCCGTAAATGACTTTAGACGCTGTTAAATCAACAATAATGCTTACTGGACGCACAACATGAATGGAAACTTGAAGGGTATGTATGAGTAAAGTTTGACCCCTCGACCCCCGGACGAGGCTTACCGGATATCGAAAAACAATGAAGGCAGATTCAGGTAATGCCATTTTGAACACATTTGAATGGTTTAATTTGTATTTTGAACCACATGCTTCAAAATGCCATTTTGAATCACATGCTTCGTAATGCCATTTTGAACACAATTGAATGGTTTAATTCGCACTTTGAACCAGCAGAGCGGTGGACGGCGGACGACGAGGCAGCAATGCGGGAAATAGAAGAGGTAGAAGCGGCGATCGCGGCGCGCAGCGAGACCCTAAAGAAGCTCAAGGCAAAATGGAGTGCAAGGAACAAAGCAGGTCCAATGGATTTTGCGTTTCACGACGATGGCGTAGAAGTCACACGCAAAACGGGACGCACGACGGCGAGGTCCAGCCTCCCGCCGCTGAGCGATGACGAGGACGATGTCGAGATAGAGAGAACATTGGCCCCAGGAGTGCACTCTTCCCCGAACTCGGTGGACGACCCGCAATGCATAACAGGCATCGTAATTGGACGACGGGACGACAAATTCGGATTTGGGGACAGAATCTGAACAAATCTTTAATCGCGCAGAACGCTTTTTACCACTCGCTTGATGCTAACATTTATGATTTAGCGTTACTACAGGAGCCTCATTTCGATTTTCGAGGAATGTCGAGGGTCAAACGCGCCTACACTCCGGTATACCCACCATCGCACGCGGCACAACACAAGAATACGCGATCGGCGATATGGGTTAACACAAGCATACCGTCATCCAATTGGCAGATCATACCAATGGCGTCCCCCGATATTACAGCAATCGATCTGTACGGCGATTTCGGCACGCTACGAGTCGTGAATGTCTATATCGACTGCAAGCACAATGAAGCGCTCGACGTTTTAGCCGCGTACATGGCCAGCCCGGAGGCCGAGCAATGCCCGATCCTACCCCTACGTTACATATGGGCAGGAGACTTCAACCGCCATCACCCTTCGTGGGATGAACTCCGCAACCACCACCTTTTCACAGCGAAGAATGCGAGATTGGTCCAGCCCTTGCTGGATCTCCTTGCAAGGTATGCGATGAAAATGGCCCTCCCAAAGATATCCCAACCCTGCAGGCCCTATCCACGGGCAACCTCACCCGAGTCGACAACGTTTTCTGCTCCGCATCCTTATTATCTGCTTATGTCAAATGTGACACGGAGCCCGGCTTGCGCCCTCCCCGCACTGACCACTTCCCAGTCATACAGGTTCTAGATTTAGCCATCGTCAAACACGAGCCGATACCAACCCCCGCGTACCGAAAAACCGACTGGGACGATTACAGAACCACACTCCAGGCTCGGCTTGCTCTATTACCATGCCCAGACGCGTACGACACCGCAGAAGCTCTCGAGGAGGGAGTACGCAATCTCGAGCAGGCAGTTCGAACCACCACGGAGGAAGTGGTACCTCTTTCGAAGCCCTACCCTCAATCAAAACGCTGGTTCACCCCGGCGCTCAAAAGGCTAAAGAAAGAGAGCGCCAAACTGCAGCGCATCGCATATGCGAACAGATTCAAGCCGGACCATCCAGCGCACGACATAGCTCGAGCGGCGGAAAAGAGATACGCTAGCGCCATAGAGAAGGAGAAGACAAGGCATTGGTGGGAGTGGCTAGCTAACATAGGCCAGACGAACCTGGTTCCAGTTATGCATACCCTAAGGCTTTTCACCTCTTCACTTTGGCCTCTCAAACCAAAGACAAAGTCATAATGAAATTAGTATTAGAATAGTGCTATGAGAGCGGATTTATCATTTTTGTTCTGTACATCAGATATGACGGCTTTCTTGGGAATGTTGAGCAATATATAAGGGACCAAGGCCAAACTCAAAAATCAGGCCTGAAGGCCCTGTGTATGCACTATTTACCTACAACTTTTCACGCGAAAGCGAGTCAATTCATCTCAAATTGAAAAAGCCTTAGGATTTTTACACAATTGCGGTCAAATCAACAACTACGGGCCGTGAACTGAGAAAGTTGTTCTCTTTTTCTTAAATATGGTCCCTATTATACCAAAGAAGACTGTCAATTTCGAAACAATGTGTAAATGGGTCGGAAACGAGGCAAAACGAGGTGAAGGACTTGAACTGTGACAAATGTCACGGCTTGTGACAGCTTGATTCGTCGACCTAATCCGCCGCCCTGGCCGAATTCCTCACCCCCACTTTCCCCCCAGAAAAAAATTCTGAAGGGTCATTCACTCAGTCTCAACGGATCTGTGAACTTAGAGCTGTGATATCATATTAGAAGCGATTGAATCTTTTGAAAACACCCTTTTTTTGGACAGTCTTTTCAATAGAATGCCTAGGTCGGTATTCACAAAACCATACATAAAATAGTGATTTTTACACATGCGACCCTTCCTCTGCATTTTTAATGAAAAATTATAGACCAAGAGGCGCCATATACATCAGTTTCCATGTCTCGGACTATTGAAAGCACGGAAAAGATCGAATTCTTGTGTAGATTTTTGCAGGAACAGAGGGCGTTTGAGGACATCAAGAGATTAGTCGCTGATGTTCGCGGTCATCACCGGAAGGCGTTGAATTGTAAAGAGGGCGCACCTCCGATTTGGCTCGTCACCGATGGATGTAGCTCTGGAATCGCCGGTGTTATGTGTCAAGGAGACGACTGGCGAGGGGCATAGGTCGCCGCGCTCTTTTCGGCAAAGCTAAACTCTGCGCAGCAAAACTATTCCGTACACGAGATTGAAATGCTGGCGGGGATAGAAGCGATGCTGCGCCACCGGGACATCCTTCAGGGATGTAGATTTACGTGGGTTACAGACCACAAGGGATTAATTCACCTAATTAATCAGAAGAACTTGTCAGGAAGACAGGCACGATGGATTGAAAAAATATCCAGCTTTGATTTTGAAGTCAGATACGTACCTGGGACCGAAAATATATTGGCCGATACGCTCTCTCTGTTGTAGGATGGCGTCCGAAGCCTCCGACACGTTATATCCAGCCCTTGTTTCAGTCCCTTATTTCCATTATTCCGTTGCTACACACATGCTCCTCCACCCCATTTCCATCTCTTATTTCTAATCCCTTCTTTAGATATTTCCACTATCCCCCACTACCATTTACATATTCCGTTGCCATATACACGCATTCTACTATATATATTCTGTATCCTTCCCCTACTTACACACAATTCGATCCCCCACTTTTTCCTGCTTCACTTGTGCCTGTGTTGCGGTCCCTCACTCATTCTCCTTGTCTAAAACTCTCGCATCTATTCGAACGAAGCGCCAGGTACGGTTCGTGCGTGCTCCGAATACACATACCATGATGTGGTAAGTAATGACGACTTGGATATACAATCCATATCCATACCTGTGTTTGCTGCCATGGAAGCAAGGGCTCTGTCGAGCGACAGAGTCACACGCTCGATGTCTCGAGCTACGAAGGCATCCGACGCGGAGTCAGGAGCTACTGCCGACTGGAAGTCAGCCAGGAATTTGGGGCTCGACGCAAAGTCAAAGCCATCCCGTAGATCCCAAAGGAGGGCGAGGGTACCCCAAAATCGAAACCTTCAGAGGACCCGGTGGTGATTGAAGACCCTCGATTTGTGGTTTACAGCACTATTTGGTGCTTTTAAAAATGGAAGATACCTTTAATGCCCTATTATGAGTGTAAAAGATGCCTTGAATCAATGCTACGGAGTCTTGACGGAGTCTCTGGTTGATGTGGAGGCAATTTACCATCGAAATCTGCCGTTTGGCAGGCGGTGCAAACAAGTGCAAAGGGACATTTGATGCCCGCCAGTTGCCATATTCATGCCTGAGACAACTCCTCTTCACATTCTGAGCACATTTCCCAAAAAATGGCAATAAACCTTTTTTGAGGGTCGCTATCAAGAGACCGTAACCACAGGATTGTTCCTTTGTATTCCTGGTTAGTCCCTTTCTGGTGCTCAATCATAATGCTAACCTTTTGCATTGAGGAGCCGCCGTTGCGCGATACACCCACCTACCTTCCCGAACATCCCTCGTCCTCTATTCTCGGCACTTTTCCTCCATGTCTGTATACAACCCTTCAGGTCTCTCCAAAGAAGGAACGGCCGGAAGAGCCAGATATGCATATTACTGGACAATTTCATTCAAATCGACATGGGGTGTGGCGCGTGACCCATTTTACCTATTCGACATTTCGGCAGCCGCCGGATTTTTGCGTGACACCTCGAAAATTTCGGCATTTGAACTCAAATTTTTGTCTTTTTTGCCTTTTTTTTTTTTTTTTTAGGCAATTTGGGGCCTGTGTGACCACTTGGAGGTTCGACAGAGGCCCGAGTGACGCGTGACCTCGACCAAAGTTCGTGATCGACAGGGGGTGCGTGACACGTGACTGCCGATTTGAACGAAATTGTCCAGTACGTCTGCATCAGGGCCTGAAGCTTTTTGCCACAATAACGGTATCAGTCTTCTAGAAGGAGCACACAAAAGTACATTTCACAGAAATTTCCCGATTTTATGGGCTCGGTGAACTCGAGCAATGATTTACAGCAGGTCGCCGAGCAATTTCTATCCCCAGAACAGCTTCGTTCATGCAGGAAATATAATTTTGTTCTTTTGTGATGAGCATGATGGTGTGTGACATGTGTGACTTGAGCCTTGCATACACTCGAACTGGTCGGATGAAGAGTAGAAAAATAGCCAGTAGATGTTTTGGGACAATGTTGAATCCTATTATCCCTGTACCCAAAATTCAGAGTCAAGCAAAGATCTCAGGTGTGGATCCCAGGTCAACTCAAATATACCCACCTCTGTTATCCTCGACCCCCACGATCCTCATATCACCTATGTACCTAGCTAAAAGTGGAGTCGCCATCTACAACACAGACTGAATCAAACTGTCTACTCAGATTCATTATATTCACCCAGAGGAAAGTTTGGTGGAAGTAATTTAGTCTCTCCTCATTTTGTGAACAAGCCTCAGTTACGGAGGGTTTTCTGAGACTCTCGAGGACTTTGTGGGATTTCTGAGTAGGCCAAATCAATTCCGCACTTCCAAAGTACAAACTATCAACTTGGAGCAAAGGGATCCGGGCACTTTCTGAGGCAGGAGAGCAGTTTGAACACATTGCCCTTTTTCGGCATCTTGGCACAAGCCCCTTCTCAGAATGCCCTGCGAAGCACGTGAATGTCATGTGATGCTGAGAAGCAGTAACCATATGAAGTTTGATTAAACAATCCGCATCTCAACGGAAAATCAGGTTTAATCCTTGATTGTTTAGTCATATGAAAGGGGACAGGGAGGGCCAGGGGCATTGGTAAGGTACAGAGGTTCTGTTTAATCAAGGGTTGTTAATTGTGGATACTGCGCAATTTCAATCAATTCGGCACCAATCCTGAAATTTTAGTACAATTAAAATCCAAAAGAATTCCGACAAATTGAGAAAAAATTATTGCCGCAATAAAAAAAAATGGGCGTGACGCGTGACCGCCGAATTGAACGAAATTGCGCAGTAATCACGGTTCATGTTCAAACATGAACATGAACAAAAACAGTGTTCACCAAGGCTCAAAGGTGAAAATGTGCCAACCAGGGGACTCGAACAAGTGACCTCCCCAAAACCGACGAAATCGGAGAGAAAGCACCATAACCACTAGGCCATGCAACCATTGCAAACTACCTTCCAGCCTGGAATAAGCCAGGTACTAATTAACATTTTGGACTTAGACTTTTTGCAACCAACTTACAATACAGACAAGAACTTTTTTACTTTCCACTTTAATTTTCTGCTCACTAATAACACTGGTACATCCAAATAAGTCCTGGGGAGGATCATTGAGATCTTCATTTCACTGATGCAATTTCACTGTGATAAACCTATAGGTTAGAAAACAAATATGGGTCTCACAGTATTCAAAGTGTAGGAATTTGAACAATGATACAATTTAAACAATGCTCTAAATGACAGGGACCTGGAGGATTCAAGAAACTGCAGGAGCCCTTTTGAATTGCCCACTGTGCATGAACTGTTCATAGCTGTACTTTCACACAGGTAGCTGCTCAGCCTCCTTGTGGCAATTGATTGCTGATCATCACATGGTTCCCAAGATTTTTTTTGGGTAGGAGAGTACAACTGTGATCTGGACAGCACCCCAAAAAGCTGTTGTGGGCCTTACCAATTGTGTTCAATCTCTATACTATTCTACAGCATGACATGCTGTGAACAGTACTTCTCTCAAATTCTGCCCACTCTCTAGCTCCTTCCCATTGTCTGATAGCACCATTATCTACCAAACACTGTTAGATTCCTGATCCCAGAGTGTGTACTTCTCTGTTGAGTTTTGGTGCACTTGAGGTGCAATTTGAAACCAAAAGGATTGAATTAGGGAAGACCAAGCTGAATCAGATGCCAGTTCAGTGCACGCACCAGATATAATTCTGAAGCAGAGTATCAGATTTGGAAAATATTCAACTTAAATGAAAACCATCTGAATTGGCTTAGTTTTGGTTCACATGAAACCCAATTCCATACTATAAGCAAGATATGCCATTGCTCTGCTCTGGCTTGCAAAAATGGGACAGAAAAAAAAAAAAAAAATGATGGTACAATTGATCCGAATGTGACAGTTCTAAATAGCTGAAGACGTTATCAGTAGTCGGCATTCAATTGGGTTGAGAGGTGTGAGATCATAGATGGGATATCTGAATTGGAAAAACTGACACAAAGTGGTATGAAATGGGATGGGAAAGAAAACACACACTAACTACATAACTAGCATATACATAAGTCATATGAAAACAAATGGAAAGGAAAGAGAAAAATCAACTGTGCTGTCGGGGCTTGTTGCATGTGTTGAGTTGAGGGGCAGAAGCGAGTCGACTTGAGAGTGAACCAATTCCAATACACAACAAAGAGGAAGGTGAATAAACTTACCTTAGCTTTGACTTCTAAGGTGCTGATACCACTGCACAAATTCCTCAGACACAGTCTGATTGAATTGAGGGATACATCTACCTCTTTATAAAATTAGCATGTCTGTCTGTCTGAAGCCATATCTCCATATGGTTACATTGGGCAGCTGACATCAGTTATCCATCAATAGGCATGAAGCAATCGTTATATTAAGCTCTGCCTGATGCCGAGGGATGACCCGAACCGATTTGATGGCCGCCATAGAATGTGCCATTGATGCCAACAACTCCATGTGAAAGCAAGTGTTATCGCTGAATGCCGAGTTATTGCCAACTGAATATTACACAAACAGACTCCAGCTCAATCTTATAGAGAGAGTAAAAATTATTTTCACAACACAACCTACAAAAGATAAAGTAAAGGTCGGTCAAGCTGAGCTCATTTAAAAAAACATAGACACTCAGCTCCAACCCAACTAGCAAGGCTGAGGCAAGCAGCAAGTGGGAGGCGGCACGAAGCTCTGGCGAGCGCTTGTAATCAAATTCAAAGAGAAAAGGGAATACCAAGATCCCAGACTCAGAGACCAAAGCACTCGGCCAGCCTTGATTGTGTTGGCACTGGTTTGAAAAGGATGGAAAAATCAAGTAGCACAAATCAACCTCAAGTCCTACAAGTCTTGCATATTTGGTCCAGGTTGATCTTGATGTCTGCCAGGTGGCTTTAAGTTGATCCTTGGCCTTGACTTTTGGAACTGCAGCACTTTGTGGCAGGGATGGTGGGGGAGAAAGTGGAGCAAAATTAGCCTGTTTGTGCAACAGCTATATGAGCCATCTAATGGCTTTTTTGCTGTGCACACCATATGGCTTTCAGACGGCATGACTTTTGAACCAGTTCACTTATTGAGCTTACTTTTGTATGTATTCTGGTCATATATGGTGCATAACACTGTTGTTGCAATATTTGCGGGTGGAGAGCCCCAATTCTCGCTGGAATCTCAATATCCTGATGATATTCACTGTAGTATATGAGTGTGATGGTTAGGCAATTTGTTTTTGAGAGAGAACTTGACACTTGTAACAATGACAAACATTTCTGAGGAGAATCAGGATAGTATATCCCCAGCCATATAAGCCATTAGCCATATGGTGCGCACTGTACAAAAGCCATCTGATGGCTCATATGGCTGTTGCGTAAAATCTCTATTAGGCAGTTTCTTTTGAGTCGGCTTTTGAGGGCAGAACTAATGACGTGGAAGTTGCATGAAGGTGCATCATGGCACACAGCCTAACAAAAGTCTGGAATTGCAGAGCTTGTGAAAAAGGCAATGCCTTGAGGCGACTGCTCTTGGTTGAAATGCAGTTGAACTGAGCCAGAAAGTTGGGTCTATGGAGTGATACTGAAAAATGCTGTTTGACTAGTGAAAAGCCTTGGAAAGCTGGAAAGTGGCAGAGGGTTCTGAAAATTGTGTGGCAGTGGCATGTGAATATAAACAGGTGCATACTGATATGACCCATCGGCTTAATACATGAGGTATTTCAGATATCAGCTCAGGTTGTCCAAAATACAACTCGCCTATGTGTACACAGTGCCTGACACGCTGACTCTGAGTCTAAGCAATGGAGGTATAAGTGCAGGTGTATGAGTCAGTCCAATGTATCCCAAATCCGATCTGGTACATTTGAGGTGGGTGAAGGCAAAGACTAAATGTGGATGTAGACAAAGGCTGGCGTGGAAGACTGAGAGGAACATGTGAATGTAATATTTTTATCACTCACAAGCGGTCGCCGGCGCTTCGCGCCGGCTCTCACTTGCTTGCGTCGGCCTTGCTAGTTTTATTGAAGTTGAGCATGCATTTAAAAAAATTCAACTCAGCTTGACTGGGCTCTACTTCATCTTATGTAGGTCGTGTCTTGACAAAATGTGAGATAACAACTTTCAGTTGGCAATAATGGCATGCCTCGGAATTAAGCGGGGCTTAATATAACAATTATTCATGCCGGTTGAGGGATAACGGATGTCAGCTGTGCAATATAACCATATGGGGATCCAGCTTCAGACGGACAGAAAGCTCAATCTTATAAAGAGGGAGAATAGGTTTTAAATTTTGCTATATCCCATAGTCGATTTTTCAGAAAACACTGATTTTTTTTTTTGTGTGAGGCAATGATGCAAGTAAAGTACGGACTAAACTATCGAAAACTTCATGAAATTCATGAAAAATTCAGCAAAATTCTAATTGAAGTGGTTTGGCTAACAACCCAAACAATGCTGGCAATTAATTTTTGCCAAAACCACCGGCGGTACATGTATTGCAATTTGTATTCTGCAGCTCTGAGTGTGGACCGAATTCTAGCAAGACAATAAGTATATGAATCTTGTAGTCTTTGTTAGGTTGCAGTCAAGTTTAGAATTTTCTACCCAGCCCATCCTTCAAAGCAGCGGAATTGATGAAATAGAAATGCAAGTAAATTCATACATTTCGGAGAAAAATATAATTGTCGGGTCGCAGTCATGTTCAGAATTTTCTTCCCGGCACACATCCTTCAAATTAAGGGCAGAATTGATGAAATTGAAACTCATAAGGTGTCAGAATTGATTAAGAATTGATGAATGGGGCACACCCACAATTTTATAAGGAGAGAGATGAACAGCATCTGATCATTGAAGTAGGAAAGATGAAGGAACATGATTTTTTGTGTTTCTGGTGGGTGCTTTGGTTTCGAGATCACAGCCCAATTGACCTCGGCGACAGCAGAAAAAAGACGCGACGCGACGGTCACGTGGCAGTTGGGACCACGTGTTGATTATTGATCGATGCGGAGAACGGGCCGGTCGGAAAACGGGCCGGTCTGCAAGATCAGCTGATAATCAATATAAGGCTAGTGCAAAGATTGACAGATGGCGGAGTTTGAAATGGCTTCAGACAGACAGACACGCGTAATTTTAATAAAGGGGTGACTACATTCTTTTGTCTCTAGTGTCCATTCATGCCATTAATGGTGTTCAACGAACCACCCCCCCTCCTAGTATATAAACCGCTGTGGTATTATCTTGCTTTGGGGTGAATCCTACACTTGAAACAGTCACCTCATGTTTGGTCTACTCAATCTCTTGTGTGGCAGATCTCACTCCTCGCACATCTGTCACACTGTGAGTATGGGAACTGAGTATGAGCCAGGAGGGAGTGGCAGATAAAATTAGGGCTGTGAATTTTGACAGTGGAGTGGACTGATGAATTCTGGCACAAGGTGATGGGCAATTGAGGGTTCTCAATCTGGGACTGCAACCATTACCTAAAGACCCACATCTGATCAAGAGGAAGCTTTTTGGAGCATTTTTATAAAATGGTGGGATGGGAAATGTCACAGGTTTTTTTACCTGTTAATTTGAGTGAGGTTTGAAGATACTCGAAGTATGCCACCAGCATTGGCACCTGGATTGACTGAATAAGATGTTGTGAAAAGCAAAACATGAGAATTTCCATGAAGGAGAGGACAAGAACCCATCCAGGGTCTAGGATCTCCCTAAGCAAGGCACAGGAAAGTCAGCACACTGTATTAACATCCAATGATGATCTTCTCCAGAACTTATTGAATATTAGAACATACCAGTATTCCTAGTGAGCAGAAAATTAATGTTCCTACACTTTGAATACTGGGAGACCCATATTTGTTTTCTAACCTATAGGTTTATCACAGTGAAATTGCATCAGTGAAATGAAGATCCCAATGATCCTCCCCAGGACTTATTTGGATGTACCAGTGTTATTAGTGAGCAGAAAATTAAAGTGGAGAGTAAAAAAGTTCTTGTCTGTATTCTTACACTTGGCCCATAGTGTATTCAAGTCGGTTGAAGGCGGAATAGAACTGTGTTTATGTACAGAAAACCTCGAAAAACAAAGATTTATTGGGCTGTTCAAGGTTGCATCACATATGTCATCGAATATTGAAAGGTGAATGGATTGTTTCGAGTCGTCCACTGAGCATCAAGTTGTGTCTTGAATACTTTGAGGGCAAACTTTTGGTCAATTTAGATAAAAGTGGGACTTGCACACCGCAAGAGCTGGGAAATCAGGCAAGTAAGATCGGCCATATGTGAATCGATAAAACAGACACCAGAGGAAGGCGAGCGCAAATGGATACCAGAGACATTGTATCGGTTTGAATACGAGAACTTACCGTGTATATTCTGCGAAGACCACGAGAAAGTGCACATGGAGCGTGGCTCGTGGGACGAACAAGCTGCTGCGAACCCGCCACGTATATTGTGGCCAGCCATAAAAGTATCTACTTAGCTTGACGTTAGATCGGGCGGGTCAGCGTGCATGGACATACTGCTTGTTAGCCCGTTTCCCATTCTTCGCTGTTTTCAGAGGTTTTCAGGCGCAGCACACGGTTGCAGATGGCGAAGCCACAGCGGAACGGCATATCAATTTGAGGGGTTGGTGGTAGGTAGACGAAAGAAGCAGGAGCGCTGGAGACGGCGGAGGAGAGAGGCGACGCGTGTAGAAGAGAGAGGCGAGAATGTGTTGGACTGAAGGCGAGGATAAGAGGCATGTAGATACATAAAACGGAGTGGACGTACGTCTTTCCCCTCTTCTCATCGGCCTTGATCAGCATACGACGTATTTGCTTGGCCTGTGAGTGCTTGTGCTGGTCCAGCATCAGGCTTTCAACTTCCTCCCGGGTCTCTTCGCGCGGTGAGTAGCTTGGCAATAGCACTTCTTCGAATGGGTCGCTGGTGGGAATGCACTGTTCTTCGTCGGAGAAGGACATTGGTACGAGTGGGAGACAAGTGGCTATATTGCGCTTGTTTGTACACGGACTGGCGAGGTATCATACGTAGACATTAGGCAGAAGGTTCCAGGAGTATTCGCGGGAGGTTTTCAGAACATCCGGATGATGTACTGAAAAGCGCAGCTCGCTGGCATCTCGTAAACATTACCGGATCAATGATCTGTCGAGCTCACACCGAAAATGTTCTGATTATGTTATGCAGGAATGGCGGTGTAGTGGGAGATCTCGCGGCAATCTCCGACATCACCGCGGCAACGCGTCGCGCATTCTTCCATGCACAAACCAGTGAAACCACTGCTAGCGGCGACTTGGGATACACACGACTTCTTTTTTTCCTTTGCTGTCTCGCCACTCGAGCCCGGCTGTGAATTCTCACCTCTCCATCCCCTTTTATTATCCGACTTGGCTTGCGCATGGATACAGCTGTCTTTTTCGATGTCCCGCCACTCATGCCCGGCTGTGAATTCGGAATCTCTCCGTCTTTTTTTATGACAAGTGGCGCTATAGCTCTCAGACTCGGTGATGGCTACTAGTCGCCGATTCTTCTGGATTCCTCAGCTACATGTGCAGCAATGGCTGGTTGATCCTGCTACCTGGTATATTGGATGTACATTCTCGCCGGGCAGGCGGACAGTTCCACACAGAGAGTCTCCTATTTGATGGGAGGGTGATGACGTGCCAACCGACCGTCCAAACGTGAGCTAAAACCTAAACAAAAGGGTTGCTGAGCAAGGGAGGAAGGATGGAAACAAATGTGCGAGTGCTTCAACAGCTGTGGTGTCACTGAAATGACCAGCGGTGAGTGGATGCGAGGACGAGGACGAAGCGAGGATGGAGACGGCGATGGAGCGTGTGCGTAGTCGAAACGAAGCGAAACGAGGCGAGGACGTAGGCGTAGACGAGGTCGAAGCGAGAGGACTTAAGATGCACGAAGTGGGGCAAAGCAAAAGTATGGATTGATCTGTAGTACGAGTTTTTATACAGAGGTAAGAGAATGAAACATAAATAGATAGATCTGGGAAACAGGGGAAATCGGACGGAAGTACAGGCTGTGGAATGATACATCAGGACAGGTTTGAGGCTGTAACACAGGAATAAGACGAAAACAGTTCGATGAAAGGAATAGATCAAGGGGAAAGGCAGTACGAGGCAGTACAAAACATGGTAATGTATTGAAGCCAGTGCGTTGCTGTGAACGAGGCTGTGTGGGTGAGGAAAGGCTGTAGTTTCGACGCGATGTGTTGGCTGTGTTGAAAGTTGCTAACAATTTGATTGATGCGGGCATCTGGCATGCTGCCGTGCGCGACAGCGAACGACACTTCGATGCGCTGGCATTTGTTATGCATCCGCACGGACCATGACTATCTCCGGAAACAAATGATCTCATCTTTGGCTTGGCGTCTGTCATCTGTTCTGGGATTCGTATGCAGGAATGACGAAGAATGGTTCTCTCGACTCTATTCTCTCCCGAGTTGCTGCTCGACGGTGGTGTGTGCAGACACGACGAAGAACGGTGTTCATTGCCATCTGAATCAATCTCGACGTAACCGGGATATCTGCAAGGAAAAGGGTGAGTCGACTATACTCATGACCACAATAGATATGCTCACCTAGACTTTTTCTTGGACTTCGTGACTTGGCCCGGTTTTGTAATCGAACCAGCCGGCTTGCGGCGCGGATTCTTACGTCGGGGAATAGAAGGCGATAAATTCTTCTCTGTGTCGTTTGTCAGTTCTGATCTTCTTGAAGGCAACGACTTACTTTTCATCCGCCTTGCAGGTTGATGTTCAATCTTGTTGCCCACTCCCTGTGGAACTGGTTCGGTCTCCACTTGCGGAACATTCAAGCAGCGAAAGGTCGGGGGACAGAAATCGGGGTCGTAAAACGAGTGGGCGCCATTGAACTGCTGCATGTGTGCTGCCCACTTCCCACTGTGGGCTGCCGATAACGGTATCGCAGCAAACATGGCGGCGAGAGCCTCGGGTCCGTCGCTGGAATGAGGGACTACATCTCCGAGGGCAAGGTCGTTTAATATACTACCGTCAAGACTCAACTCCTCTCCGAGGATGTGCTGCACTGCAAGTAGTTGGAACAGTGCAGATCCAACAGCCATCACCCGTCGGTGTCGCTCGGGCTGGAGCAGGTCCGCAAGCAACTCGTGTTTGAGCAGATTGCCCAAGGGTTCCGTGAATACTGCCTCCAGCTCAGGTGTAGGGACCAAGCACAGCGAGCGCATCCAGTCACCTGCTTCTCGGTGAATATCAATCGTCTTTTTGTTGGCAAAAAACTGCATGAATGATTCAATGACTGGATGATTGTGGTCGAAAGCGGCCAGAATGGGGAATTGCAGCGCTAAATATAGCTCCCAACTGCGGATTCTTGTGGTCGGGGTCATCGGGTTTCAGGTAGAATGGTAGGCGAACATTCCCAATCTAAAAATCAGAATCTTGAATTGAACAGAGTTAGATTCCGATGCAGACCATACCTGGGCCGCGGAAAGTTGCATCGCGTTGATTTCCTTGCACACTTTTCGGGATCTGTAAATATCCGCAACATCAGTGGTGGTATATCCAAGTCGTCTGACGAGTGGAAAAGAGTCCCATCGTTGCACTCCAGCCACTCAAACTCATATTCCCGAGCTGTGCGTTCATACAAAGCGGGGAAGAGCATGGTAGCGTGGGCTGGAAGCATCCACCAGCGAATCCAGCTTGCTGCCCGAGGGAAAGCCGCGATGAAGGCGTTCGTGTGAGAGGTGAATTCGTCCATGTTTTTGCACAAGAGCAGCTTTTGAGCATAGTTTTGGAAGATGTCGGCTTTGGATGGATCCACAACGCCACTGATTTTCTTGACCCGTGTACTTTGATTGCGAAAGTGTTGTGCGCAGCCCTTCAGCAGAGTCGGAGCAGTAGCCAGTAATTCATCGATGCCACGTTCACCGGGAGCATGCTCGAGCCAAAAGTCAACGAAGGCAAGAATGAAGCCATTGCGTTGAGCGCCACTGAAGTCCACGACCTGGACCATGTGTCAGAGCAAGTTGAACAAGGAAATGTGTGCTCACGTTCGCGAAGAGGCCATCGGTTACCTCGATTTCACGACTCACACATTCCCTCGCCATCCTCATGAACAAATGAACGAAGTGAATGCGGTAGTGGTCCGCTGTCCCGCCATTGGAGTAGCTCATTACTCCTGGGACCCAACACTTGAGGCGGTCCGGTTCAAAGGTAGAACTGATGATAAGGATACCATTCCTCTCCTGCCAGAATCCGTGAGCGGCATCAGAAACAATGCCGTTTACCGCATCATCGTCGATCACCGATTTGACGAGTTTCGACAACATGAAGGGTGTCTGCATCACGATGACAGACACATCGGCGAACTGTGACTCGAGTATGAAGCCCGGGTGTTTTTCCTCGAATCTGGCAAATGCCTCGCTGAAACTGTCGCCCCCGGGGCGGCGCGCACCCTTTAGAATCCTCCGGCGCTCGTACTTGATGCGCTCTGCATTGAACAGGACAGGTGAGATATCTGCCATCGATTCACCTGGGCCATGCACGCCAGGGCGACCGACGAGCAACTTGAGCGGGCCAGCAGATGGGTTTTGCTCGACTACCTTGCTGAACTCATTCTTTTCCTTCCGCGACAAATGCAGGCGAACCGTGGGACGTGCATGCAAGTGATCACCACCGTTTTGGTAATGCACGCCGTTCTGGAAGGTGTGGAGAAACGAAATGACGCCACAGGGGTGATGAGTGAGAGCCGCTCCACATGAACATGGCCTGGACAGCTGCTTCTCCAAACCTTTAGCTCGAGTCTGGGGTCGGACGATCACGTTGCATGCACTATTGGTGCACTCGATGATTCCGAGCCATAGGCGACGGGTGATCTTTCCTTCCTTCCACGTCTCTGCCTGTACTCTCCCGCGTACGCTGCCGCCGAGAGTTTGACAAGCCCAATGAACTCGGAGATTTTCATGGGCTTCGACGAAATCCAGGGGGAAAGTGCGAGTAAAGTTGCCGTCTGGCCAGCCATCCCATTCGGGATCCAGCCTCCCAGTGGAGTCATCGGGAGGGATTATTTGGGTGGGAGGTATATCGTGCAAATCACCAGCCCGCCGGATAGACTGGACTGCGGTCCCGCCACGGGGCAGAGAAACAACAGCAGTTGGTGCATATGGATGGAAACGATGAGGATGGGGTTCAGAACGCTGAACCTGTGAAGGTGGGGGCCCTGAATGATGGTTAGAAGGAAAATCAGAAACACGACTGGACGCACTATTCCTGCGTCCCTGTGCTAGACTGCTATCCCCAGGCTCGTCCGCGACATATGCATAAACAACGCCGTCCGTGTCGTAAAGAGGAACAGTGCCCGGTACGAGCTCCTCGGGTTCGTCTACAACGCGGGTGGGATGTGTAGAATGGAGGGAAACTGGAGCGGAGCTTACAAACAGGTACCGCACCGTCTGCTTTCGGTCCTGCCCCGAAAAGATAGCCAGAGATACGTTGGAAAAACCCCTACAGAAATTATAGCTGCTTGTGGCACAGTGGTCCGTGAATCTTACCATGAAGAGTGCACAATCGTTCAGAAGGGAGCGGAGTCAAGGCAAAATTGCAAAATTGCATGTGATCGATCGGTTTCAGGTACTGCAAATCAGAGTCATCTAAAATCTCCTGCTGCGCTGCGGAATCAAGAGAATCAACTTCGTCCGTGTTCATATTAATCTCGGAGGCTACACGTATTGAGAACAAATATCAGCTCTGAATCAGAGACAGCTATCGAACGCATACCGTCATGATCGTCTGCGAGAGCCAGATGAGACTGCGGCTCGCTGATATTGTCCTGTCCACCGTCGGAATCCTCTGCAATTGTGTCAGTGTTTTTCAAGAAATCTTGAAGAAGGGCATTTTACCGTTTGAATAGTTGATTCCGCCCCATTCTGAATCTGAATGGCTCTCACTGGAGATCGGGGAAGTGGGAATCATTGTCTGGTCATTTTAAGTAAAATTAGGAGATGGGACGGGAAAAAACGAACCTCGTGTGCAGTAGAGCCGTCCGGAGAGATTCGGTGCCTCACCACATATTCTTGGAACTCGAGAGGCCGGTTTGAGTGATAGAGAAGTGAGTGTGTATATTCCGCATGACTGTGCGTTCCCGAATTGACGAAGAATGCTCCGCCGCGAAAAAGGTAAGTTGATGACTCAACTCCGCAGGAGTGTAGCCGAATCGGTTCACCGCACAAACAGGTCTTCTGAAGCTGCCTATGAAGATCGACACCCCGAGCGGCAGGAGCGCATTGCAACCGAACGGAGCAGAATCTGGAGCTGCACTCCAAGACACCGATACAGCTCCGGTGGATTTCCTTGCCTTTCTCCCATGTCGAAGCCTCTGGAGATCCTCTATGACCCGAGAGGACCTCGCAAACCCAGTTGATAGCCAGTTGGTTTGTGCTCGCAACCTGGTGGGGAGAAAACAGACATTGGAATCGTCCATTTGGCCAACCACTCCAGCTCTCCAAAGTCGTGGTTCTGGGAGCGGAAACAGCAAGCAGAGGAACCGGAGAGCGCCGAGAAGACACTATATCTGGATTTCTGGGAGCGGAAACAACAGGCAGAGGAATCGGAGAGCGCCGAGAAGACACTGTATCTGGGTTAGTGCGGCGGAAAGTGAGTATCTCTGTTGTACATATCTTACCAGCTGCTGGTGACCGGCCTTTGGCAATTGTATTAGAATCAAAAATATACAAAAATAATAATATCGAGAGGCAGTAATACTGACGCTGGGGGCGGCATTGGTAAAACTGTTGCGGGGAGCAATCCGAAACCATTCCTAGTAGTTGCCCTGATGTATGTGAATTTTACGGGCTGGAAAAATAGCAGGAACTATCGCGCAGACCTTGCCGATCAAAATAAGGAACCAGACGCGGATCCGGTCGACGAAGTTCAGAGAGATATTCATAAAGCCAATGAGAGCCTCGTATGATACGCGAGATATTTGAAACAACCAAGCATAGGATCAGGACAAGATAGAGTGGGTTCATAGTCGGTGTCCAATGTCGGATGATGGAAGTACAGTCGGATTTCTCATAATGCATAAGGTCGGTGGACCCCCAATCCCTATGCATTATGAGCAATATGCATTGCAATAAACTTCCCACGGTGTGATATCCGTGACATATGTCACAATTTTGTTCATTTGGGTTGGGATTTCAGTATGTAGGTTGCTGGGGCTGTTATAATATGTGTTTGGAGTGAAAATCAAATGATATTGACCATATGATTGCCCTTTTTAAAAACTTGCATTGACTTTGTGATCACCAACTAACATTATGTAGCTGACCTAAATAGGCAATTATCGCTGATAGGGGCACGATTCAGTCAAATTCTGGCCATAACTCATGCAATTGGAGGGTTTTTGCCAGGAAATCCCATTAGGACATAGTTCTAGCTCTGGAAATGCATGATCCTTGACAAAAAACAGTGGAACATTGCACCAGAAAATGCATAAATCTTCCCAAACCTTATGCATTATGCAATATGACTGAAATGCATAAAATCCCAACCTACCAAGTCGGTGGACACCCAAACCATATGCAGTATGAGCATTATGCATTATGACCTAATGCATTTTGAGAAATCCGACTGTAGAAGCCAAGGGGGAACTGTGCATGTGACCATGTCAACTCACCGCCACTGTTGACATGGTCACATGCACAATTGGCGAACCTGTTCTTTCTCCTCTAAATAGAATCATGCCCTGTAAATTCGTCTAAAAATATGAGGAGCAATTCTTACCAAGATGTGAATGTTTCCCTCCCATGATTGTAGGAAGAGTGTCCCTCCACCACTTCCAATTGCGCAAGTTCACATTTTTCATACTCGAAGAAAGTTCCCTAGTCTAGTCTAGAGAACCATTTATGAACATGCCTTGAATAACTACGTTTAAACTAACTAGCTGGTAAACGAATTTCCTACTTGGCAATAATGTGAAAATATCTAGCTATCCTCGGCATAGAAAGATATTTTTGATCAGCCGAGAAACTGAACACAAAGGGGTTGTAATTAAGACCTATTAAAGGGGAGTAAGTGTTCAGTATGGTCTATATACATGCCATATAGCTCCCCGACCTATCCAAGAATCATCAGATCTCCAATATGAATAATTTAACCCGATTCTTTGTCAATATTCTACACATCAAACATGAAAAGTGTCTGCACAATAGTGCCGCATGCCAAAGCACAGGTTCTCTACTAATGGGGTGTATGAGATGAGTTTTTCCATTGTCAAGATAAGCTCACGTTGATATTGAACATTAATGAGCCAACAGCGCTGAGTAAAACTTTGAGGTGACGATAAAAGAATGCCGTGGAACCCTGTTAACCGAGACCGAATGCTGCACCATGGGTCGGCAGGACAGTGTGTGGTACAACAACAGTTCCATTCGTAAGGCGGGGGCAGGCTTGGTATGCTTCAATGAGCCAAACAGCAAGCAAAGCCTGGAGGTATTTTTGTTGTGTCGATGGCGAGCCCAGATTTGGCTGAGATCCAGTAGAAGACGAGGTGAGTCGCATGTTATGGCGCTGCAGTCCGAGAATCAAGCGCAGGCAGCGTATTCCAGAGCATGAGTTGACTATATAGTACATAGGACATTTTCATCGGAAGACAAGGTTGGTACTATCACCCAACAACGAGCAGATGCCAATGAGAAGGATAAATTCCAGTATAAGAGATAAAAGTGCGGCAATATAGTGCCACATGTCAAAGACCGAGTCCTACAGCCCACGGAAAAACTGCCGCCTCGGTCGACTATGCTGACAGCGAGAAGACAAGGCTGTTGTACATTCATCTAACAGCAAGCAGTCCCAAGGAGTTGTTTTCATCGCAGCGATGCCAAGGATGAGGATATAGTCCAATATAAGAAGTAAAAGTGCCGCTACATAGTGCCGCATGTCGAGGACCGAGTGCCGCAGACCAAAGAAAAAACTGCCGCTGAGTGCTGTTGAACTACTGCGCGGACTCGGACGACCAGATTCGTCGGACAAATGCTTTAAAAGTGGCGATTAAGTTGCAAGTCTTTGGCACCGCCATGCCAAGATGCCCTCAGAATCTCCGGTTGGAATGTGCACGCTCAAACCGGATTTCTGCTCGACATGTCCTTTACTTGCATCTATGCACCACATATATGCAATCTGACCTCGTGCTGGAGGGCGTAATTGCCTTTGACCGCCCCAGAGTGGGTGCGGTTGACAATAATCGTGATGGCCTTCATAAAGTGCCATCCGAGCGCTCCACGTTTGTCAAGTTCGCCTGCGAGATGTTTGCCATGTCAACTAAAGAAATAAACGGTTCAAAGAAGGGCGACTTGGCCACTTCAAATGGCCTTGCCATGGGAAATGCTATTAGTAGCATTTGTTGCTTGACTTCCCATGGACTGCTTCCTCTCTATTTGTTGGATTTAGTTGGTGACCAGAACTTCTGCTGGATCCCGATCGCGTCGGTGCGCGATTGACGCCATGTCAATCACCGAGCCCACTTCAATGGTTCTGCCTGTTGGAGTACCATGTTGCGTACAGTTTCTCAATGCCGTCGTCCATCACATCTCTGCGAAGAGTTTGATTTTGATCACGGCTGATGAACGTCGCTTCCTTGGGAATGCTCCGGCTGAAGATGTCGAATCGACAGTGGGCCAGGAACACTTGATTTCGAACGAAATCTCAAGTTCAATTGCGGACTTGCATATTGAGAAACACCTGTCGACGGTGTTTGTGCACCAGTGGCCTGATATGACTCACCGCGGTAATGTTTTGGTACAACTCGTACAGCAGGATTTGCACCTTGGGATTGCTCGAGGCCACCTGAGGATATCTCTTCGATGCTTTGGCCACAAGGGTATTCAAGAATCCTGTGTGTTCGTCGAAAGGTTCGACCAACAATTTAGTCCCGGTGATTTCCTCTTTGGAGGAAGAAAGTCTTTATTACACCACCATCAATGTCGCTCCGCTGCCAGGTTATCCTCCATCGGCGAGAAATTTATTCTCGGCAGAATGCCTCCGAATCCGTTCCACCGTCAAGAATCACGAAATGTGATTGCCTCAATGGAACCGTTCCAGTCGGGTCACTTTCGATTATTTTGGAGCGAAAGTCCGTCTTGTTTCCACCAAGGTCGTGCACTGTGCTATGACTTTGCCAGCCACCTCAAATATGGTGGCAGGAGCCTTTTGGACAGAGGCTCAGATGCGGCATCTGAGAGAACGATTTTGGACGGCTGCCGCCTCGAAGCCACGCGATCGCTTACCGGGGCGCTGGACTCTCGCTCTATATTGTGGAGCGCGCAAGAACTGGACGAGTTTCTTGTAATCTTCGCGTCCGAACAGCGCGAAAGCGCTGAGTCTGCATGGATGAAAGAACTCAGCATTCCGTGGCATGAAACAAATGCTAGTTTCACGATCATGATGATGTTCACTTCGCCAAGAATTGAACCGCTTCGTCCCTTGTCAGGGTATTCTTCAGGAGCCGAGTTCCGGATAGCTCCGCGATCCCCGACCTTCTCAGCGGGGTGTTTATTTACCGGGAAGGATCACCTTCGGAGTGCGCCTGTCTTCCATGGGACAAACACATGTGTCTTAACATATGGCTCCGATTCAATGAGCATTTCGAACTCGGATTGTGATCCGAGACAGAAATGTGGTCTCCAAGCGGAGGGCGTAAGCTACTTGGAGACTTTGAACAGCTCTTCTCTTGGTCAGCAGCTGCCTACCTGCTCCAACATACAAGATGTCGGCCGTTCCTTCATCTTCCTGTATTATCATTCGCATCAGATTTCACAGCGCTTTGCGGGCATGAATACGCCCACTATCTGGAAGGGATTCCCTGCAATTTCCGAACGTTCACACGGTTCGGAAACGACGATGCACGTCGGTAAGTTGCCGAGCATTCTACCGCAATCTAAGGTGGACATAGCGGTCCCTCACGAACACATGGTAAATTTTTCAATTTTAAAGACATACATGACAACGAATGGAATTCAACAGAAGATATCCAAAGAAATTCGCTGAGTGAACCATATCTGCCACTGACAAATCACTCAACCCTGAGCGGTGTTAGAAGGTTCAGGTGATATTGATTCATCCCACAGACGGGCGCTATACCAAGGCAAGGGACGTACTCGGTACAAAGCAGCATGTTGGCTGCTTCCATCCTCTAGGAGATGCCGTGTTAAGGGTAGTAATGCTTCTGGTCCTCTTTATCACAAAGCCGCAGGTGACGGAACCAATATTCTCGTGCATACAATGCGATTGGGTAGTCTGTCAGTGTGTCCCCGGTCAATGAATGTTTTGCATCCGCAAAGACAAGGAGATAGCGGACACAAGTTTGGGCAATAAACTTGTGGGAGAGACCTTTGGTAAGGTCAATGATTGACCCAAATTCCTGCTGGAATTGCACGGAAAAGATATAATCCTTCACAGATGAATGCACAAGAGTGATTTAGTGAGCCGGTCATGAACCAATGGCCCAACGTAGTCCTCGTCTCCGAGCCGAGCATCCCACCCATCCTATCCCCGTAGGATGCCGAAATATTTCATAATGCGCGCGTCGACCGCTCAGTCGGGACCGGAATCGAGTGATATCCATGTATCGGGCCCCGAGGCTGAGCACCACCAATCAGGACCTGTGATTATCCCTTTGGAGGCCAGGTCCCGAAAATCTCGAATCCCCCAATTTTTAACACACAAATAAGACCAAGGACCTTCAACACCATGCAGCATGAGTCAAGTTCCTTCAGACAGAATACAATCTTTGTACTTCCCGTTTCTGAAATATCTCCAGAGCGACAGTAGTCAATATTGTGTTTTGGTGTATATTCAAGTTACATGATATCTCCCGGGCTAGCTAACAACCGATACTTGTGTTTTTTCTCTATTCATCATGAACTGTCTGATCCAAAAACATCGAAATTTCAAACTGCGCAATGTCCAAGTGGTTCGAGTTGAAATTCCATGCGCTATTTTGAACTAGAAAGTCAAATTCTGGGCTATCTAACAGCCAATGCACACGTAAATTGTACTTTTCTCAATCCTCTCTCCAAAACGAACACTCTTCAAAAAATATCCAATTTCAACCAGCGCAACGCTCAAGCGCCTCGAATTAAAATTCAACGCTATCTTCCTATATTCAACTACATATTGAACTTCTCAGCGACCGAACGGCCAATACCCAGGTAAACTGTACTTTTGTCTATCATACCTCCAAAACTATGGCGGTCTAAGTGCACATTTAATCCCGCCCCTTATTTATCGGTGATTCCGGAGTTTCCGCCCCAAAGATAGCCGATTTGACGGCTCCCCGCGCTAAACAGATAAAGGTAATCAACATTTACGTTTTGTGGGGAAATCAGTGATTCCCGCCCCAGATAGACAAGTTCCGGCAACTTCCGCCCCAAATACACAGAAGTCGCCCGCCCCACTTTTATGGCCGCGCCTAAAACTTTTGTCCAAAATCTCGCGCAATAAATATGGGTGAATACACCAATGCCAATTAGCTTAGGACTGTTTGCACAGTTGATGCATCAATTTTTTTTATAGATAAGAGCAAATGAACTGTGCGGGACTCCCTCGTTCCTCAGTCATTTTTCATCCGATTTGCTTGAAGGTAGGTGCGTTTTGAAGCGGTTATGCAACCCCTCCAAATCACATCAAATTCAATGGGTACGCCTAGAGAATCAGTTCCTCAAACATCGTCCTGCGTGGCCTACGGTGAAACTTAAATTGCCCCTTATTTGATCATTTCTGAACCAATTCCCATGTTTATGGATCCATGTAGAAAAGGATTCAAAGGTACAGGCTACCATTCTCCTCTTTGAATCCATCTACAAATTATCACTGGCCTGTGGATTGTTTCCCGCGAGAAGTAACTAGCATATAGATCCTGTCTATGATAGGTACAACAAATGTTGAAATTTCAAATCGTATTGCCTTGTTCTTAGCTTCAAGAATCATCCAGTGTCGACGAAACGCGACTAGTATTAGCAGAGAATGGTCATTCTCAACTGGGAGTTCAACACTTCCTGCCGAAATTTTAGGGGATTGAGGTTGTTGTGAATAACCTCGGTATTTATATGTATCGAAACCGCTGCCTGACCGCTTCAAAACGCACCTACCTTCAAGCAAATCGGATGAGAAATGACTGAGGAACGAGGGAAGTAATCCCGCACAGTTCATTTGCTCTTCTCTATAAAAAAAATTGATGCATCAACTGTGCAAACAGTCCTAAGCTACTTGGCATTGGTGTATTCACCCATATTTATTGCGCGAGATTTTGGACAAAAGTTTTAGGCGCGGCCACAAAAGCGGGGCGGGCGACTTCTGTGTATTTGGGGCGGAAGTTGCCGGAACTTGTCTATCTGGGGCGGGAATCACTGATTTCCCCACAAAACGTAAATGTTGATTACCTTTATCTGTTTAGCGCGGGAGCCGTCAAATCGGCTATCTTTGGGGCGGAAACTTCGGAATCACCGATAAATAAGGGGCGGGATTAAATGTGCACTTAGACCGTCATAGTTTTGGAGGTATGATAGACAAAAGTACAGTTTACCTGGGTATTGGCCGTTCGGTCGCTGAGAAGTTCAATATGTAGTTGAATATAGGAAGATAGCGTTGAATTTTAATTCGAGGCGCTTGAGCGTTGCGCTGGTTGAAATTGGATATTTTTTGAAGAGTGTTCGTTTGGAGAGAGGATTGAGAAAAGTACAATTTACGTGTGCATTGGCTGTTAGATAGCCCAGAATTTGACTTTCTAGTTCAAAATAGCGCATGGAATTTCAACTCGAACCACTTGGACATTGCGCAGTTTGAAATTTCGATGTTTTTGGATCAGACAGTTCATGATGAATAGAGAAAAAACACAAGTATCGGTTGTTAGCTAGCCCGGGAGATATCATGTAACTTGAATATACACCAAAACACAATATTGACTACTGTCGCTCTGGAGATATTTCAGAAACGGGAAGTACAAAGATTGTATTCTGTCTGAAGGAACTTGACTCATGCTGCATGGTGTTGAAGGTCCTTGGTCTTTGACAATGATGCGTGGTGCGGTATGTCTTTTCAACGTGTGCGTACGTAGGATAGACATTACTCGTATCTTAAGCAGATGCCCTGATTTTATGTGCACATGTTTACTTGCTTCTTTTTCTCACTCTCCACCCAGCAGCTCCCATATGTCCATTCCATTTCCAATTTTATTTCTGTGGTCTCCGAGCTAACGGGTGCATCAGAAATCAGAAATTAGCTTCGCCCCCGGGATTTGGGCGCTCCACAACGTTATTTTGACCTATCCAATTAATCGCTCAATTTCCGTGCATAAAGAAAGGCATCTTGCGCAATCTCTCTTTCCCTCATGCCCCTCATCACGTGTTCTCATATCTTACCTCGTATATTAAGCAGATACCTCGAATCTGGGTGTACATGTTTGTACTCCCGAAATTCCCCCATTTCGACGTCTTCTGCTGGCAGCTGACCCTCTTCATCAAGAATTAAGTTACGCGCCCGGGCGCCTGGGGAAATATAGAATCCCGATCATATATTTGTAACCCTGCTAAATGCATAAGTTAGGGTTGGCCAAGGTCGTCTTAAATCCAAACTTGAGAGCGGCTCTGCGCAGAGTGCACGCTCAAATTTGGTTTTCCTCTATGAGGGATGGAAAACGATCCCTGAGGGCAAAAAAACATCCAATTTAATCGAGCGCATGGACCAAGCGGTCGAAATAAAAAATGAACCCCATTTAATGTGAGGTGTTCGCTTTAAATCCAAACCTGAGAGCGGCGCAGTGCAGAGTGCACCCTCAAATTTAATTTTCCCCTCTGAGGGATGGAGAACGATCCCTGAGGGCAAAAAACATCCAAATTTCATCGAGCGCATGGGCCAAGTGGTCGAAATAAAAAATGAACCCCATTTAATGTGAGATATTCACCTTGAATCCAAACCTGAGAGCGGCCCTGTGCAGAGTGCACCCTCAAATTTGGTTTTCCTCTCTGAGGGATGGAGAACGATCCCTGAGAGCAAGAAACATCCAATTTTCATCGAGCGCATCGGCCAAGCGGTCTAAATTAAAATTGAACACCATTTAATGTGAGATATTCGCCTTACCTCTGATCTTTCGTCGGCCTGGTTTCTCATTGCCCAGCCCGCTGTCTGATTGTAGTCACTGCAGATGTGCGTTCGTCTGGGTTCACAAGCAATGTCAGGCTTTCGTCCGACGTTGAAGGGCTGATCGGTTAGGTTCAAAATAGATTCACGCGCCCTGATCAGATAATCGATAAGGCTTCGGCGCTAGGTGCACATTTCCTGTTTCCTTGCTGCTGCCACCACCACTTATGTCGTCCTCCCAACCTCCCCTGCGACGCTCTACGAGGCACGCGCTAGCCCCACGCACCCGCCCAGCCTACTGCAGCCTCCCATCCCCACCCAGGAACGTCACGTAAACGCCGGAGATGGACATGCACGACGGTGAATAAATATCAAGATTAGTTCACATAATTATTTGTTCTTTGTACGACTACGCAATCCATATCTACCAGAGAAAATTTCAGAGGTAGAGGGAGGAATGGTAGAGGCACTTGGCAAAGTCAGCACAATCATAGTTTTGTTACAAAATGAACTTACCTAGCCGCCACACTCGCAGCTGCAACTACTGGTACAGCACCACGACTGGACAACGGATTCAGAGTTCAATATTATGAGTATCTAGAACCGGATTAAAATACCTCGTGTCCATGGGTTCGTCGTCGTCGTGTTCACTTTCCTCCTCGTCATCAGATTCAACAACAACTTTCTTCTTGAGGGCTTTGGCAGCAGCGAGTTCTGCCTTTCGCTCAGCAGTTATTTTGGCAAACTCGGGCTTCAATTTAACGAGTACGTCGTGTAGAAGCCCATGATAGCTATCAAGATACTTGTTAGATTTCAAGAGAGGGGCGAGAGCGGCAACAGAATTGAGGTTGGCGTAGGTGTCGAGGATTTCCTTGAAGACATCAGAGGGCAGAAACGCCTCGGGAGGAAGGAATGAGGTCAAGGAGACATCCGCCTGCCTCCAAATTTTGCGTTGTAATTCAAGCAATCTCTGGTAGTCGAAGAGTTGGATAAGCGTGGCGACGAGAGCGAGCATCTGCAATGTTTTGCCGGTACCAACATCATCCGCCAGAAGCACCCCTGGAGAATTTGCCCAGCCTTGTTTAAGGGCTCGGCAGGCGATTGCCTTGTCTATGGGGGAGGCATTGGCAGGAAGCCTGTCGCGGGGGTTCTTTGGGGGTTGCGATGCCTTGCGGAGCATAGCTAGTACACCAACTTTTTGGTGCCAATGTACGGTGGTCTGTTCCTTCCCCCCGGAAGCTCCAGAAGGAAGAGTGGGGTCGCAGGGGATATATGGGCTAAACGCGGCAGGAATTCCCGTCTCATGGTTCCAGCCGAGCATTTCGCAGAGCGTCTCCGAGCTGAGATCTTTTTCTTCTTCAACGCCAAGGTCAGTTCCTCCCATAAACGTTTCCTCCCGCCATCGCTCAACGTCGGGGTCCTCATCGACGGGCAGCCAGAGAGAATTAAAAACCTCGGTGGCGACCTCGACCTCGTTCGCACCCCAAACGCGGAGATTGTCAGCGAGTATAAGGTCGAATTCATCGATCTCCTCCTGAGTTGCCTGGCGGATTTTTGCATTTGCCAGCTGGCTGCTTTTGGTCGCACCTAAGCGGCGACCATGTTGGACTAGGCATTTTTTTCAGTACCATATCTGCCCAGCATAGATTGATACTACTACTTACTAGCGGCCTTGAGGGTCTCGTTCTGAAGAATCGTAAGGTCGATCTCCCTCTTCTTGTTTTGAGGCCGAACACGGTTGACAAGAGCCTCGACCTGTCCATAAGCCCATCCAGCCCATTCAATTTTTTTTGGCATTATCAGTAAGAAGCTCCCAACGCGCAGCCATCTCAGCATCGTTCGCGTCGTCCCCAAGTTCGTTTTCTTTGAGGGAGTCCTCGTCAGACTTCTTCATAGTCCATTCCAGTTGAGATGTCCACTTGACGAGTGACCTGTTGAGTGCGGTAACCGTCTTCATTCCCAAAGATCCAAGATCAAGGTCGTGGGCCCTCCAGAAGTTTGGCCCCAGCAGAGCTGCGATCGCACTCTCAGTGGTCGAGAGCCCGTCAACCAACCGATCTTTCACCTTCCTCGTGTTGTTCAAGCTTTCTTTCAGCCAGCATTGTACCCAGGTTTTGGGCTTCCCCGTTTATATTCCCGGTCGCCGTACGAAGGCCGGCGAGATCCGGAAATAAAGCGTCGAGTATATTGCCAAGATGTGGCTGCCATACGCGCACCTCAGGGATCCCAGAATCCCCGCACTCGCCAGGTTCCCGCCTTGTACCACATATCTTTAATGGTGACTTCAAGCCTCTCAAGGACGTCTTCCACCTATGAAACGTTGGGAACTCAGCCCACAGCCCAATTGGCTGACGCACCTCCCTCTCCCACAAAGCTGCAGGTATGGCCCAAAGACGGCAAAATTTTGGGACGGTTTCATCACCATTCCAGGGCGTTCCTCTCACCCTCTTTCTTATTATTGCGCATTTCGTGTACGAGTTTGGCGGCCCACTTCTTCAGGTTGTGCAGCTCGGATGGCGTCAGTTTTATCTCGGGTGGGGGGTTCCGTCCACTCCCACAAGCGCGGGGCGTCTTTGAACGTTATTGCAAAACTTGGGTGGCACCTGAATGAGCTGCGGGTTGTCGGGGTCAGAGATGTCGGGGGCCTCGATGTCGGCGAAGATTTTTGGCAAGGTGATAGCCAGAATAGATGACCGCGTTCGTGGCGGGTGCGCGATGCGGCTGCCGGCATCTGAGTGACCATGTTAGTTGCAGTCGCCTCGGTCACTCGAGGCATACCCTTGGTGGCACACGTTGGCACTGGATGGATACTTGGAGAGAGGGGAGGGGGGCACAGAAGCAAAAACTTCTCAACTCCAATAATCCAGAGCCGGTTTCTGCGAAGGAATGAGAGAAATGTGGCTCAAACCACAGGCTTTATATACCATTTCGCTTACGGTATACCGCCCCCGACGGGCTTCGGAATTCTCTTTCTGCCTTTCTGATCTTCGGCCCGGGTCTGGGGAGAATGAATCTGTGGCCTGCCTCGCTTACTGTTGAAAGACAGCGCATGCCGGAGATTATAGCTGGGGCTAATACGAAGCTTTCTGTTTTCTTCAGATTCTGAGATCGCCCTCAGGAACGTTACTGAGGGATGGCCCATGTGATCGGCATGAGCGGGGTCTCAGCCTGCTTGTTGACGCATTTGTGGATACATTTGTGGATATCATTTGACATTTGTGGACATCATTTATGGTTTCCGACAGGGTCGGCCCACAAGTGATTCCGCAAACGAGCGTCCACAAATAGAATCCACAAGTAAGGCAGTGTCCACAAATTTGAAATATTGTGTCCACAATCCCGTACTCTGGTCCCAAATAGAATTATCCCCTCTCTTTTGACCGCTGGATCAGTCAGGCGATGCTCGAGTGATTCCCGTCCTGTCTCAACAGGCGCCCGGCAGCACCTTCATCATCACGCTCCTCTGCGTTCCTTACGCTAATTCCAGGAATCCTTGTGCCGAAACTTTGTGCATTTCCATCGACTGGAACTTGAGGGGATACATCTGCGGCAACTTTTCCAGGCAGAAGCCGCATTATTGGGATAATTCTATTTGGCAACCCCGGCTTTGGCAGCCCGGGTTGCTGAGGGGGGGGTTGCCAAATAGAATCTGGCAGCCCCATGATTTGTAAACTTCGATAAGATAGGTTTGGTGTGCAGAAGAATTCAAGGCAAATTGCAAGGTAAGACGAAGATAGAGGACCTTTGCAGAATGGACATAGTCCAAGCCTAGAAAAGCCCTTTGCAGGTCAAAAGACTGATTAAAATGTTGGAAAAAATGAGAAATTGGAACAGTCTGAATCTTCTCTTACTGGAGTGTTTAGCAGGGTAGTATTCCAATTAATGGCTGTAAGGATGCATCTCGGGTCTGTTTTATCATTTTTGTATCCTGCAAACACTAAAGATAACTGCGCGCCGCCACGGTGGATTGCTCAGCATTGACCAGAGAGCAAAGAGCAGCCACTGTTCAGTGCGAAATACTGGTTTAAAAAACCCAAGACGCGTCAATGTAAGGTCGAATTATCTAATATTGACTTGCGTTGAGGATATGGGTTCAAGCGCACATATCGCAAAGGATAAGTTGAAGCGGGACTACTTGAGCGGGGGAATTTTTTGCTGACAGAGACTACTGGTCGTGCTCGGCTCGATTCAGCCGGTGGAAAGATAACGGTAAAGGGGGCTGCCAAATAGAAATATTCTATTTGGCAACCCCAAATTGGCCGGCAGCCGGGTTGCCAAATAGAATTATCCGCAATATTGCGCAGACGCGCTTTGCATCCACGATGTATAAGATGCCATGCCATGCAATGGTTCAGTCCCGTTCGGAGCTTCAAGTTCAGTGTTCCGCATTTGGAAGGTGCTATAATAGTTTAACTCGCATTTTAAAACCACATGCCCTGAAATGGCATTTTGAGTCACATGCTTTGTAATGGCATTTTGAACACTATTGAATAGTTTAATTCGCATTTTGAACCACATGCCCTGAAATGCCATTTTGAATCACATGCTTCGTAATGCTAATTTGAACCCTGTGCCTCACTATCAAATCGTTTAATTCAGCCGAGAGCAGGAGGGACCATAGGATAGCCTGTATTTCCCAAGAGCTTGTGTATGGATTCTAGCATATGTAAACTTAATTCAGAGGCCCACAGGTTTGCGCCAAGATGGAACGACCGGCTCTCAGTATGGAAATACTCCAGTTTCTGGGCTGTTTTTTAAACTTGGGGGAGGGGGCCGTCGCGGCACGCGCGGCAGACTTCGTACTTATGTGCCCACTTTTTTCACTCTAGCAACTTACCAGACAAAAGAGAAAAAACCGCAATTCAGAAAATCAACAGAAAATTCATTCAGCTAAACTCGACTTCTGGCCAATCATAGTCTTCATTGCTTCCCACCACCATGTCCGAATTTTGCTCGGCTGATTTCATAACTAAACAATGTTCAATAGCATCTGCCAGAGCCAGTTCAAGTGCATTGTCACCAATGGGAAGTTCGTGCATGGGTAGGCTACCGAAGGGGCAGAAATCATATTTTTTGGTTAGCCATTCACACAAGCACAGAATGCATGGATTGATAACATACTGGGCACGTCAACGGTAAATGTCAGAGCAAGAGTTAACGCTTACTCCAACTCAAAGTAATTTTTTTACGCACTGTGCTCCGGTAATACAGCCGATTTAGATAGATCTCATCATAGAAGGTTGGTTTCGTTCTTTTGAACTCATCAGGTGGGCCACACAGCCCACAACCAACCGACAACGGCGCCGATATCAGGCAAACAATTTGGTAGATTGTTTGTTTCCTATGATAACGGCCTGAGAGCAGGCAAGACAACTGGCCAGGTTGTTCTGCCCACCATCAGGGGCAAGCATCGCCGACTGGCCAGAAGAGACTGTGCGACTGGCCAGGCCACACAGCTCATTCTGATCCCCCAGAACCCAAACGGAAGTCTCAACTTGCCCGGTTGCGACTTTGATCCCTCAGAACCCAAACAGAGATCACAACTTCCAGGTTGCGATCTTTATCCCCCAGAACCCAAAAGGAAGTCACAACTTGCTGGGCTGCAACCTCGACCCCCCAGAACCTAAGCAATGGCCACAACTTGCCAGGTTGCAGCTTTATCCCCCAGAACTCAAACAGAGGTTGCAGTTTGCTGGACCACGACCTTGATCCCCCAGAGCCCAAATTTGATTCCTTCTTCAAGGGCTACGCCAGATGATGGATCCTATGGTTAATAAATGAAGAGAGGAAGAGGAAGAAGAGGAAGAAGAGTATTGGTCCGTTACCCCACTGCGCACTGGGCTCGTTCACCTGAAAGGGGAAACGAGTGAGTTTCTGGATCGCAATAATAGCCCCCCACCGTGGTTATGATGATTTATGTTCAAAAGCTGCCAGGGGAAAGGTGCCGATCATAAGCGAGAAGAGAGAACGGGCAAAAAGGTATCCGACCCTGACTACTCTTGGAGAATTTCGACAAGAGAGAAAACTGCACTCTGCTAATACCTAATCATGGTGCATTATGTCTGAACAGTATGAGCAGTGGCTGATCAGACCTCAGTCAGGGACTGCCATGTGGCTTTGTGAAGGAACAAGAGCAGAGGGGCAGGTCAATGAAAAAAAATGTGATGAAAAGGAAAAGAAGCAAGAAAACAAGGGCCAAATTGGCGTGCATGGAGGAGGGAATGTAGAGGCCAAATTGGCATGCATGGAGGAGGGAATGCAGAGGCCAAATCAGTGTGCATGGAAGAGAGGGGATGCAGAAGCCAAATCAGCATGCAAGGAGGAGAGGGGATGCAGAGGCCAAATTGGCATGCATGGAGGAGGGAATGCAGAGGCCAAATCAGCATGCATGGAGGAGAGGGGATGCAGAGGCCAAATCGGCATGCATGGAGGGAGGAATGTAGAGGCCAAATCGGTGTGCATGGAGGAGGGAATGCAGAGGCCAAATCGGCATGCATGGAGGAGAGGGGATGCAGAGGCCGAATCGGCATGCACAGAAAGGGCATGCAGAGGCCGAATCGGCGTGCATGGAGGGAATGCAGAGGCCAAATCAGCATGCATGGAGGAGAGGGGATGCAGAGGTCAAATCGGCATGCATGGAGGAGAGGGGATGCAGAGGCCAAATCGGCATGCACAAAGGGGATGCAGAGACCAAATCGGTGTGCACAGAGGGGGGATGCAGAGGCCAAATCAACATGCACAGAGGGGAGATGCAGAGGCCAAATCGGCGTGCACAGAGCCCTCCCCAGAAAAGGTAAGGCTTATATACATCTTCGGTAGAACCCCAGGCCCGGCCCCGCTGTGGGCTTCGGCCGTTCATGTCCCGTTCCCTGCTTGTAGCCATTTTCCCAACCATTCGCCTTTATTGTATTACAAATGGACGTAGTCACGGCGAAATTAGTTGCCTGACCCCATTCGGGAATTACCATCAAACCCCCATTCTGTGCACGGCCATTTGGCCTCTATTCAAATCCCGCTCATGCGATACAGTCATTTCGCGGTCTTTGCATGAGTTTTCAGAAATCCGGTGTTCTCGCGACAAAATGAAGTCTTAACGGTGACCTTGAGTACCAGGATGGTATATATAGACGCGTAGACCGTGAACATAGGAAAACCTCCGCAAGAATACACCCTTTTTTGTTTGTTTGAGGCAAATTCGCGCAGGTCGATTTGTTTGGCATCGTCGGTTCTTGCATACTTACCCACAGATGGTACAAAAAATATTTTTGAAGAACAAATTTGATGTTCCATGACACTTCATGACCAGTTGGACAATTGACACTCCATGGCCTTTGTTGTACCGTTCCGAGGACTTTGTGCTGGTACCCCGATGTGTCTTTCCGCCCTCAGATACACCCCCCAAAAAATCTATTTTTTCTGGACCCTTCTAAAAGCATTTTCAGAGCGGTCTGAACAATTTCACAAAAGTGAAATAAGGGGTCTCAGACCCACCCTACCCCATGAGGGCTGTGTCTCGGCATCTTCCGGTGGCTGCCTGAGAGCTGAAGCTACGCGAGCTTGCGAGAGGCTAGCCTAAGTGAGAGATAAAGCCACCGAATGCGGAGGACATCACTCAATCAACCATATCTCGTGACTTGTTTTCTTTCTGCTCGTTGCGCTTAGGCTCGTAACTAGCCTGCCTACGATTGCAACAATTGTGGTTCGCACGTTGCTGTAGGCAGGCTGGTACAACTCGGTACAAACAAAAGGGCTGAGCCCGGAGTTTGAAATTTAGGCGGTGCCGATCTCGGCATCACTTGCCATTTGCCACTCTTGCACTCGACGCGTCTTTTCTTGCTTCTCTCTTCTCCGTTCCACACCAAACTTTGTACATGCCGTCTACGGCATCGTCCCCGCGTATTAGCGGCAGAAACACGTCCAATCCACCCACAAGTGGTGTGAACGAAGCCTATTCCAAGTCCGAGCATTGAGTACCGGTCAGAGGGGCTATTTGAGTATCGGCGAGGGCAGAGAATCACCCCACAGTGCGTATCGACCCCGTATTTCACATTCAACCACTTCGTCTATCATCCATTCGCCTTATTCTCCTCAATCATCGTCCAAAGTCTCTACTTCAGGCCGAGCGTCAACTGAAAGTCATGGATCCACCAATTCCCCTGCCCATGTCCCAATTTGCACTGGATGCCTTCCGAGCTCTTCCGCACCCATTCATCGTACCGTTGACGGCTGCTGAGCGAATCGTTGTCTTCGAGGCGTTCTTCTACCTCGACTTTGCATCAAAAGGCACGAAAACACAGCGACTGCTCCAGCTCCGCGCCAACCTCGCGGTAAAGGCCGGCAAGGACTTGGTTGTGCGTTCTGGGACTGGATCTGGCAAAACATTGGCTATGATTCTTCCGGTCCTTTCACTCCCCAAAGGCTCAATTGTCATCACTGTTTCTCCCCTTTGGTTGATTCAGGATAATCATGTAAGGATATTCCTGTCCCATTTGTAATCCCACTCAAGGGAGATATAGGTCGCAGAATTTAGCAAATATGGTGTCCCCTCTTTTGCTATCAATTGCTTCACCCCCGATGACGAGGCTTTATGGAAGGTGAGATGCGGCATAAATTATTTTAATTGCTTTTGAGACTGTGAGATGACTCTCCCGGGAATGTCCCGCATAGAATTTTCATTTTTCACCCTGGAAAGGTTGAAAAGTGATGATGATTTGGCAGTGAAATGGCTGCGTAAGCAAATAAATAATCACTTCTGAAGGGACCAGGGGAAAATTAAAAAATCTGCGCGGCACATTCCCGGGAGAGTAATTAAACTGAACAGATGTCTCACTTGAAGTTTGGCCAGAATATGGAGCGCTGGGGATGTAGGCTTGGCCGAGTGTCAGCAGACATCAAATCCCTTTACGTTGCCAGTCCCCAACGTCCGTTGACAACCCAATGCCGGGGTTTCAGATTGCACAAAACCTTCAGAAAGACAAAGATACACCTTCGCTTCGCTCCGGCAGATAAGAAAAGATGTTAGATTTAGTGTTTGCCGCGAGTCCCGACTCCATCCTCCCAAATCGACTTGGTGAAGTCGACTAGAGTCGAGCCGAATCGAGTCAGTTGGGATGACTACGTACGACTCCGGAGTCGGAAGAAGTCGACTTGCTCGACTTGGAGCTGACTTGGAGTCACTCGAGTCGGCCTTGTAGGTAGGTAGTTAAATTGGGTTATTGCGCCTTAGAATGGACCTATACTAACGTCAAGAGGGAAGAAAACCTCGAAAAATAGGCAAGTTTGAATTTCTGAGCTCAGGGGATATGATTTCTGACATATTTTAAAAGTAGCTGTCTGTCTGTTAATAATTAGAAGAAATCCCACTTTCAGGGCTTCTCAAACAAGGCCCTGATACAGTTTGACAAAGACAAATATCTTACCACCATACCACCCCGAGGTAAACCTGGCTAAATTGACCCTCTCTCCATCTTCGGTAGCCTGAGAATACACAGCTAAAAAATCCGCGACTCCATCGACTCGAGTCGACTTGGGTCGACTTCGAGTGACTGGGGACCAAGTCGAGTCGAGTCGAGTCGAACGCTGTTCGACCCGGTCGGCCTATCCGAGTTGATTTCACCAGCGGAAGACCAAATTGGGATCTAGCCGAGGCAGGGCATACGCGTTGAGACTCGCCTCGTCAATTAGACTTGAGTAAACAACATTTTAAACCCGATTAAATTTTAACTGCTTTGAAAAAAACTCAGGTAAGCTTTACGTAACATGTCCGGCAACTATGCACACGCGGAGCCGAGTGTCCGGGTCCCACAGGATCATGTATATAAGGCGTTGGGAATTTCTCCATTCTCCTCCACTTCATGCACTATAACTTTAAACTTTTTTATGTGGTTGCTCTGGCAGCAACCGCTATATCTGGTGGCCCAATCGATGTTTGCTTAGCACAGGTGCGTATTGGTCAGCCTTGGCGAGCGCAAGTGACTCTTTTTTCAGAGCGACGGCTACTGGATGCACTGTGACAGACGCCGGTCTTACGACATCGCTCCTTCAAGTTATGCTCGCTCGTGTTCCGGGTCACAGATCCTTTTTTGTCTCATCCTCATAGTCAGGACCTCAGACAGTATCTATCTCCTCACACCCCGTATGCAGAATGTTCAAAGTTTGCATGATAATACAAGGCCTGTTGTTCTGCTGATAAACCTTTACCCACCACTTGCTTTGTTCTGTGACATGTCTCTCTGCTATGAACACGAAAAATTGTACTGCATGTTTCCTCGACAACCACCAAGTTCTTCTGACAATGTTGAGAAAGATGTGCTTTCGTTGTGTACAAGGGTTTGCAAGACAGTGAGGTGAATCCTGAAAAAGTCCAGAAGCTTTACGCACACCTTTGTATTATCAAAATGGTTGAAACTGATGTGATATCCCCTGAGTCAAGTTGGGCTACACAATCTCCTACTGGTTTCAGAGCGAGCACTTGCCAGAGACACCCCTGGGATACCAGGAATATCATCTTGTTACTCTTTTGATGCTGGCCACAGGCCAGCTACTTCAGGTTCTCAGTACTGCCTCTATTAGATAATATATTATGAATGAACTACACAATGAAAAGCGAAAAAATATAGTGTTGCTTATCAACGGCTCCCGATTCAGAGCTTGGGGATCCGAATACAACACTGGTGGAAGATCAAGATTTAGAACAGTAGTGCGGACGTGTTTACTTGACTATAGTGTACCTAGAGTATGACAGTCGGGCATAGAAGACCTCAAAAAGTTCATATACTTCATTTCAAATGGTTCTACAAGACATCTGTTACTTTTAATCCTAGTATAGGTTGATTCGAACTTAGATTCATTTACGGCCGAGGACCTGCCAACTGAAAACCATACAGACGTAGGTTGAAAACAGCTGGATAAATTTTATCCTGTCCAATAGGTTGAAAGAAATCAACCTAAGTTCAGTCCGCAATAGGTTATTTGACGATTTTCATCCTATGGTAGGTTGAAAAATATCCTAAGGTAGCTCCATAGTGGATGTTGTATCAAATTCATAAGCCAATCCAACCACTACACAGAGGGTGTGACAAGTTCTGTGCAAAAAGATAGATATTTGCCTAATAAGGGAATTGTAATCACATCAGGACAATTAAAGGTGGTGGTGCCCTCCGCATTTTCATTGCGGAGAAAATGAGCATATTTGTGAGGCAAACGGACAGGAATTGAGCTCAGAATCACTGTTCTTGTCGAATAGTATCAAAACTCAAAAATTTCGACCCACACCCTAAGTTCCAGAAACTGCTGTAAATGGCTAGCCAAGCACAAGCTGGGCTCCCTACCATCCATTTGAGTGTTTCCAGGTGCTTTCGAGTCCATCGATAATGGTGGTATAATGTAGTAACAAGTTCAAAATTTGATCACGTCCGCTGCCAAATATGGAACCGTGATGTGATGACGCACACTGTATACTGCCAAAATTGATGGCCGAAAGTCGAGTGTGACGATGACCATGTACCAGGGAGACGGTGCAGGATATTGCAAAATACAGGGTGGTTCGGTGAGTACCTCACAACAACTTCACCGCAATTCTGCCCACCAAATCATACACCCAGACACCCGAGTATTTTTCAAATTTATGGAGCAGCGAGTTCAGGATGTATATACGCCATGGTGGTGAGGTGTCAGATCATAATGTGTTGTACCACCAAAATTTGATGCCTGAGTTAGATCTAATTCCCTTCAAAGAATTCGTGAACCTCCATGGATATTCCCATGTCTCGACAGTATATATCTATGCCTGCTGTGTATGTGCATCCGTACCTCAATTTCACAGGATACTGATCTGTTTGAAGGAAATGGAGTTCAGCGTAAGAACATTCAACGCCATAGTCCATCCTCCTTACACTGTAAACTGCAGACTAGGTTTTAGCCATGAGGAATAACGATTAAGAGATACCTCACGTTTAAAATATGGTCGCAAATAATTGAATTCATACACAACTAGAGAGAGGGCCAATTGTGAGAATATAGCACTTGCTGCAGTGATGGGCGTCCAGGACGCCCATTAGAGAGAGTGGCATGACGTGGGAGAATAGTCTCTCTCCTGCAGTGATGGGCGTCCCGGATGCCCGTATCCACATTGCTATAAATGCACTCACAAATAATTAAGTTCATACAAAACTGGAGAGAGGGCCAAGCGTGAGAATATAGCACTTGGTGGAGTGATGGGCGGCCGGGAATATTATCTCTCCTGCAGTGATGGGCGTCCCGGACGCCCGTATCCTGACATTGCTATAAATGCACTTACAAATAATTAAGTTCATACAAAACTGGAGAGGGGGCCAAGCGTGAGAATATAGCACTTGCTGGGGTGATGGGCGTCCGGGACGCCCATCAGAGAGAGAGGCATGGCGTGGGAATATTCTGTTTCCGGCAGTGATAGGCGTCCCGGACGCCCATATACTGACATTGCAATAAAAATATGCTCCCAAATAATTGATACACAACTGGAGAGAGGGCCAAGCGTGAGAATATACCACTTGCTGCAGTGATGGGCGTCCGGGACGCCCATCAGAGACAGTGGGATGGCGTGGGAATATTCTCTTTCCTGCAGTGATGGGCGTCCCAGATGCCTGTATACTGACATTGCTACACATGCACTCACAAATAATTAAGTTCATACAAAACTGGAGAGAGGGCCAAGCATGAGAATATAGCACTTGCTGGAGTGATGGGCGTCCGAGACGCCCATCAGAGAGAGAGGCATGGCATGGGAATATCATCTCCTGCAGTGATGGGCGTTTCGGACGCCCGTATATTGACATTGCTACAAAATATGGTTGCAAATAATTGAGTTCATACACAACTAGAGAGAGGGCCAAGCGTGAGAATATAGCACTTGCTGGAGTGATGGGCGTCCGGTCAGAGAGACGGGCATGGCATGGGAATATTCTCTTTCCTGCAGTGATGGGCGTCCCGGACGCCCGTTATCCTGACATTGCTATAAATGCACTCACAAATAATTAAGTTCATACAAAACTGGAGGGCCAAGCGTGAGAATATAGCACTTGCTGGGGTGATGGGGGTCCGGGACGCCCATCAGAGAGAGAGGCATGGCGTGGGAATATTCTCTCTCCTGCAGTGATGGGCGTTTCGGACGCCCGTATATTGACATTGCTATAAAATATGGTCGCAAATAATTGAGTTCATACACAACTAGAGAGAGGGCCAAGCATGAGAATATAGCACTTGCTGCAGTGATGGGCGTCAGGGACGCCCATCAGAGAGAGTGGCATGGTGTGGGAATATTCTCTCTCTTGCAGTGATGGGTGTCCCGGACACCCGTATCCTGACATTGCTATAAATGCTCTCACAAATAATTAAGTTCATACACAACTGGAGAGAGGGCCAAGCGTGAGAATATACCACTTGCTGCAGTGATTGGCGTCCCGGATGCCTATCAGAGAGAGAGGCATGGCGTGGGAATATTATCTCTCCTGCAGTGATGGGCGTTTTGGACGCCCGTATATTGACATTGCTACAAAATATGGTCGCAAATAATTGAGTTCATACACAACTAGAGAGAGGGCCAAGTGTGACAATATAGCACTTGCTGCAGTGATGGGCATCCGGGACACCCATCAGAGAGACGGGAATATTCTCTTTCCTGCAGTGATGGGTGTCCCGGACGCCCGGTTCCTGACATTGCTACTCGTGGTGGAAAAAAGTGATGGACGGTCGGTTTGACGGCCATATCTCTACGATGGAGCATCTTTTGATGCAAACTCAACTATGCAGGACATATACCGGACAGGTGGCAGTATTTGGAACCATTGATGGCATCACTGACAGCTGATGTCCCATCAGAAACCGCCAACAACCAAAATGAGCATTTTTCAACTCGCTCTAAAAATTTTTCTGGTAAAATTTATGAAGCCTAGACTGAACCCTCTGTCACTGCGGGTAATTCCACCAGTCAGACGGTCGTAAAATATACATCCGTTGTGGAGATATAAGGGGTCGTCATTTGACTGTTTTGTCCTGTTTCGTTGGGAAGTCGGCATTTTTTGATGGCATCAATAGGCTACAAATGTTCTTCCAGCCTAGTAGAACTCCCCCGTATTCGGTTTTAGGCCCTTACCTCTTCTTCCAGCTCCGGAATCTGTCAGCAAATTCCACCGTCCATCACTTTTTTCCGCCACGAGTATAAAAATGTGCTCACAAATGATTGAGTTCATACACAACTAGAGGGCCAAGCATGAGAATATAGCACTTGCTGGAGTGATGGGCATCCGGGACGCCCATCAGAGAGAGAGGCATGGCGTGGGAATATTCTGTTTCCTGCAGTGGATAGGCGTCCCGGACGCCCGGATACTTACATTGCTATAAAAATGTGCTCGCAAATAATTAAGTTCATACAAAACTGGAGAGAGGGTCAGGCGTGAGAATATAGCACTTGCTGGAGTGATGGGCATCCGGGACGCCCATCGGAAAGAGTGGCATGGCGTGAGAATATTCTCTTTCCTGCAGTGACTGGCGTCCCGGACGCCCGTATACTGACATTGCAATAAAAATATGCTCCCAAATAATTGATACACAACTGGAGAGAGGGCCAAGCATCAGAATATACCACTTGCTGGAGTGATGGGCGTCCGGGACGCCCATCAGAGAGAGTGGGATGGCGTGGGAATATTCTCTTTCCTGCAGTGATGGGCGTCCTCGGATGGCCGTATACTGACATTGCAATCAAAATATGTTCCCAAATAATTGATACACAACTAGAGAGAGGGCCAAGCATGAGAATATACCACTTGCTGCAGTGATGGGCGTCCCGGACGCCCATCAGAGAGAGAGGCATGGCGTGGGAATATTATCTCTCCTGCAGTGATGGGCGTCCCGGACGCCCGTATATTGACATTGCTATAAAATATAGTCGCAAATAATTGAGTTCATACACAACTAGAGAGAGGGCCAAGCGTGAGAATATAGCACTTGGTGCAGTGATGGGCGTCCCGGACGCCCATCAGAGAGAGAGGCATGGCGTGGGAATATTATTTCTCCTGCAGTGATGGGCGTCCCGGACGCCCGTATCCTGTGCAATAAACATATGCTCCCAAATAATTGATACACAACTGGAGAGAGGACCAAGCGTGAGAATATACCACTTGCTGCAGTGATGGGTGTCCAGGACGCCCATCAGAGAGACGGACATGGCGTGGGAAATATTCTCTTTCCTGCAGTGATGGGTGTCCCGGATGCCCGTATCCCTGACATTGCTATAAATGCGCTCACAAATAATTAAGTTCATACAAAACTGGAGCGAGGGCCAAGCGTGAGAATATAGCACTTGCTGGAGTGATGGGCGTCCGGGACGCCCATCAGAGAGAGTGGCATGGCATGGGAATATTCTCTCTCCTGCAGTGATGGGCGTCCCGGACGCCCATATACTGACATTGCAATAAAAATATGCTCCCAAATAATTGATACACAACTGGAGAGAGGGCCAAGCATGAGAATATAGCATTTGCTGCAGTGATGGGTGTCCAGGACGCCCATCAGAGAGATGGGAATATTCTCTTTCCTGCAGTGATGGGTGTCCCGCACGCCCGTATCCTGACATTGCTATAAATGCGCTCACAAATAATTAAGTTCATACAAAACTGGAGAGAGGGCCAAGCGTGAGAATATAGCACTTGCTGGAGTGATGGGCGTCCGGGACGCCCATCAGAGAGAGGGGCATGGCGTGGGAAAATTCTCTCTCCTGCAGTGATGGGTGTCCCAGACGTCTGTATACTGACATTAGGTGTGTTCAGAGTAAACTTTCTGTGCGCAGCCGCAGGCGCAGAAGGTCATGTGCCAGCGACTGTCGGTCACATTATTTGTCTTAATCCGCTTCGGGCAAGATGCCCCTAGGGATGCACGCGTAGTTTGCATCGACAACAGATTGTGCATGAACCCAATACGTTGTTTCTTCTCTCCCCTCTGTCTCATCATCGGCCACAAAAATATCCATGCCCAAATGACCAACTCTTTCCTCAACTACATTGTTGTCTGTGATATTCTGCGCTCCATAGCGCCTAAGGTGAGGGAAGCGAACAAGGCCAGTGATGCCGAGATCGGCACCGCCTCAATTGAAACTCCGGGCCCAGCCCTTTTTGTTGGCCCGAGTTGTACCAGTCTGCTTACAGCAAAGTGCTCGCCACATTTTGCTCATGGTAAGCAGACTGGTTACGAGTCTAATACTCCGGACGCAGTGGCCTTTTGCACTTTTTCGGTCCGACGGCATACTAGTGAGCCGTTGCCTTGACTCGAATGTCACGCGGACGGAGGAATTGCCTGGGAAGCGCAGTCTCGCCGGGTCCTGTGGCCCCTTGTATTTCCGCCTCTCGAACTGTTCTGACTCTGTGTCCTCCCTTCAGGCATGTTACTTCGAGGCTCCGATTAAATATGTCTCTGCAGGCGCGGGATTTAATGTGGTACCAAATGGGTAGTTCCCTTTGAATTTCTCGGCGGAATGCAATCCTTTCATCTTTACATCTCTTTCCATGGCTACTTTCATCATGTCATTTAGATCTTTTGGCAGCTCGGTGCATACTGATGAGCATGACTCGGCGCTGTCTACGGAGTTACCACATTTGGCGAGCGCACCGCACCATTGATCCAATTGGCTATGCTTCGCAACTTTCTTCACTCTGACAAACATATACTCTCACACTGCCCATTGACACACATCCGTACCAATTTCTAAGCACGACAACGCCACAAAGCATTTATCCGTCGGGATTCGGGCTCGCATGTGGGTACTATCTCGGGTTTTTGCCATTTTCCTCCTCAAGCCTTTTACCGACTCACACCGATTTCCCCGAGTTGTTCAATTCATTTGCATTTATTGTTTACTCTTTCCCCCAATTCCCGTCGGTTTCTATTCATTTTCAATGCAATATTGATCATGTCATTTATCTGCTTTAGTCCATTTCTTCTTACTCATTTCTCCGACTCATCTACTATAAATTGTAACTAATTCAACCTCCACTAACAAGGAAGTTTTTTCCCCCATATTTAAACAAAAAAAAACTGTCGCTCTCATCTCGTCCTCGCTATCGCTCTAGTGTCCCCCGTCGTTCTCCACGCTTCCATCAGCCGTTTTGCAGCCTTTGCCGTTGCTGCACCCCCGACACTTGTGTATTTTCTATTTTATCACCTTGCGAGTCAGCACTGAACAACCCTGAACTTTCTCGCACCTCAGAACCAGCACTCCGGCCCTCAGAGCGGCCTTCCCACACCCATTCCCTCTCCATTTTATTTTGTTTAGCTCCGCTCTCAGCCGCGCCGTAGGCATATCAGTACACCTATTCCATGACTGAAGAAATACATGGGGGTCGGAGGTCCTTGTCCACAACTTTGCGTCCGCCGCTAAAATGGTTAGGGCCTGGGGTTCGTCTGCCAAGAATGTCGGGGCCAAACTTAAGGTACGACTTCGGCCAGGTTACCATTATTGCCTCATTTTGGGCTACTATGTCCAACAAGTTACGCCCTTCCAGCTGGATGGCGCATATAGCTGTTCCTTGTTGATGTGGGTGAGGTCTTCTTGCCCCATACAAAGGCCCTTACTCTGAGTTCAATTTTATTTTCAACTTCTCGGGGCATGCACTTTTGCGTGGTATTGTGTCATGCCGCCTTAGTGAGTAGGCCGTCCGTATGTTTTAGCATAAACCGGACACTGGGCAGGACAAGCCAATGTTTGAGAACACCTTTGCCATATACTTGGTCCAGTACTACAGTGCACTTGTGGCCAGAAAATCTACATGTCCTAGCCAATGCCAAGCTACGTACGTTGAAGTGGTTAAGGAGCTCGAGGTACAGCTCTCTAGGTAGCATTGCAAATAAGCGGCCTAGTAGATTCCGGTCATCTGCCGGTGCATCTGTGGGATATTTAGAAAAAATGAAACTAGGATACGAGGATACGGACGAAACAAATTCGCTTCATCCAGTACTAGCTTCAACAAATTTTCAGCCATGAATTGTGAGACCCAGCAGGGAAGATAATAAGACTGTAGACTATAATCTAATGAATGTGGAGGGAAAAATTTCGACCAGTTGTTGAGGCAGGAAGCGCCTATCACAACTGAAACATACCATTGATACATACCATCAGCCCGATCAAAAACCCGTGCAATCCTGCCACAACTTTTTCTGGGGACCCGGGTATAATGCAGCAGGGAAGATAATTGGACTATAGACTCAGATTAATTTGGTGAAATGTGGAGGGGAAAAAATTCGGACCGGTTGTTGAGGCAGCAAGTACATATCACAACAGTGGCGGCCCCATGGCGAGGAGTTTGATGGGTGACGAGCCACGGTGTTGAAGGTTTGATGAGTTGTGCAGAGAGCTCATTCGACCGATGCTTGTTAATACCCAGTATAATATATCTTCTCCTTCCAAGTACAGTTGTTGGACAAACAAAGCCCGCAAATGATCTGTAGCCTGATCTGGAATTATTTCCGGCTCAAAATTATGCTCACCAGATCCAGATTTGCTCAAAGAGCTCGAAAAAGCACCTCCGAAGTTTTTCCCATGAGAATGCCCGGTGGCCAAATTTTTGGCCTGGAACCAATTTTCAGATTTGTGATTTGAGACGATTGGCAAAAATCAGGTTTTTTTGTGCACAGCCACATTACATAAATCACACCATGCATCAGAATGTTTCTCTTGCCACCTTTAGAGGGTCGTCCACGACGGGCAGCCATGAGAGCATAGAATAAGATGGGGTCGGCTCTTTCACTGCGTTTGAACCGGGCCCTAAAATGGGGCAAAATTGAGGCCCGCTGAGGCGTCGGCTAGACACTGCTATATCCGTGGAGACGTCTAAATTTACCTAGCCGAGGGCAATTCCGGTTGCCTAGACACAGTGGAGCCGAGGCTCGCTGATGTCCGTGACGGCTGCCTAGATATCCGGCGGTTTAGGTGGCTTGGTGGGCCTCGCCACGTCTCTCCTAGCTTCCCTCGGCACCCGCTTTGGTTGAGACATGCCGAGAAGCTCTCGGCAGGGATGTCTAGACGGCTAGATGTGGCTGATGGCTGGGACTTTGGCCAGCCGCCTCGGCAGGGGTCGCAGTCTCACAAGGCTTTCAACGCAGTGTTGTGCCGAGATTCATTTGCATTTGTTTGAATTGTCATTTGAGCACATTTTTGCCCCAGAGAAGAATGTGACGAGGACAGTTCAAACCCAAATTTCCCTGGCTATCTTGCCCAGCTGGTCGCCACCAATTTCCGGCCAGAATTGAGGGCACTGTGGTGAAAAGACTGAAGCAGGTTTTGAAGTGAGAACTTACAGCCATCAGAAAATATTATTACTTACCTTAGACCTATATGGGCTAACCAACGAAAGATTGCACCAGAATTGCTTTGTTTGCGGTTCAAATGGCAGTCACTTGCTACCCCCACTTCCCGCATATCCGCCGAATGGAACATCTTCATCAACGATTATAGAACTGCTAACCTGTCGCGGAAATTGAACAACCTATTCACGTTAACCGCTATCGCCGTGCATGATGGGACTTCATGAAATTTGGGCCTGGACTCTCTGCTGTAACATTAAATGGTGGCCGAACCTATCACCGAATACTGTCCGCATGGGAAGGCCAACATGCAATTCAGTGGTTCATTCACAATCCTTCCGCTTTTTTTGAACAGGGCGAAAAGTTTGACATTCCCAGGGCTTGGATTGATGCTACCCTTAGCAGGCCTCAATCGAGTCAATCGCTTCATCAAGAAACTCCAGCCATCTTCAAGGCATCCAACAGAAATGATAACATAGCGTTGCAGATCGAACAGTCAGACACAAAACATCCGGGAATCGCTGCCATTAGTTCCCTTGCACCAGCCTCCCCCACCATCACGTCGAAAACTGGTGATTCAGCGGAAGGGGAATGACAAACCAATCTATCTTGACATACTCTCCCCGTTTGTAGAAACCCATTGCACTATCTCTTTGCTTTTGCCTGAAGGCACACTTGGTTGGTCTCCGTCACGTCTGACACGGGAAAACAAGAAGTTCAGCCAAGCGAGATGTACCGGACCCGATTCTTGTGAATGCGGAGCAGATGTCAACATTCTCCCGCTTGACAGGTAAATTATTTCCCTGCGACATCATCAATTCTAAGCATTTCCAGGTGAAATGGTTGGTTGATGCCTGGATGCTGTAGACGAAGCCCGTCTTACTTACATCCGCAAACAATCAGCATTCGGATGCCGACAAGGAGGAATTTCTTGAAACTATGGGATGAGGAATCTGTTGATGATGTACGGCTGTCATCCACGTTCTGTCACTCACCTGCCTGAGTCAGCCGCAAATATCTCGGACTGTCTTGCACCACGGAAAGCGCTCGGTCCCTGTAACTCTTTTTATCACCTTTTACTACCAACCCTCGGTGGCCAGAAATCAGAAGCAAATCAAAACCTAGCCAGTCTGAAAATGACCGGCCTGATCTTATTGTTCGCGTTTTTCAACAGTACCTATTCCACAACTCATGAAGGATCTCCGCGAGGTTTGCGGTCTCCCATTCTGTACTACATTCGTGTCACCGAATTTCAGAAACGTGGACTACCCCAATGAACACATCGCAGTCGCACTCAAGAATGTTCCAAAACTCCAGCTGAGATTGACAATTCCTCAGTGCAGAGCTTCCACGTAGCTCAGGCCCACCTCGGGAGGGCAGTCAAACGACACATGACCCACATCCATGATCCTTCCAAATCTTATCACCGTTGCGGTTGGCCCAAGCACTTCAATATGGCCTCCTAAAGGCCCTGAACCTGAATCATCATTCAATGATCGCGGTTAGTAATTTGGGTTTATTTTCATTCTTGGCATTGAAACTTCCAGTTCCAGGATACTTCGAGCACAGACGCCGTCATGAAGAAGACAGATTAATCGTTTCCCACCATTGCCTGGCTGATCTTGAAGTATGATATTGCCATATCAATGTTGAATTCTCCACCAGTGTCCAGCTGTTTCAATAACCTCTTCAAATATTTCTTCAAGGATTTGGATAGTGCAAACTGGAAAGTCACTGTTTGAGCATCCCGCAGACAATATCCTAGATCAGTCGGGAGGGCCCGGAAGCCCATTGACGAAATCCGTGGACTATGAAAGGGGTCGATATCTTTCTAGTATCTTTAATGCTTCTTGCGGATCGGGAGCACTTCTATATCGTTGGAGAAGTCTCCTACAATGGCCCTCTAGTACAAACTTTATTATGGTGTGCTCACCTTTGGGAACTGGCGGCTCTAGTCTGCTTTTGATGGTGATGTAATCTGGCCACCTCTACAGCGCGAACCGCCGAGGCCCGCTAAGGCCCTCGAACTATGATAGCTGCATTCAGACCATTTGACCTGTATTTCCCCAACTTTATTAGGACTTTTAGCCTATAGACCTCCCGGTCGCTGTGGTCTCTTTACTCAAAACACCCAATTTCATTTGCACAATATATCTTGGTATGTCAGGTACACCCTTTATAATGAGATGATCCAGATATATGTATTTAAATCTAAATCTGGGTCATCCATAACCCTCTGTTCGCTGTAGGGCGTACCATTCAGTGAACACATCGATTTCAGCCATCTTTCTTGGCTTGAAGGAGAATAATTATAGTCCTCATATGTCCCAGATGTTACCCTTTTAGTATACTGCAATTAGATCTTCTGAATCATATAGGTTGCGCCGGGATGAACAGAATGAGTGCGAATCAGCAATATCGCGGCCCATTACCCCGTTTTTTTACCTTTTTGGTATATGGCGGGTCCAAGTGTACATTTAATGCGGCCGCAAGATTATATAGCCGATTTCACCGCCCTAAAGATAAGTAATTTGATGCCTTCCCCCGCAAAGAGATAAAGATTATGACATCGCTTAACTTGCGGGAAGTATATATATAGTCGTCGCCCGCAAGATGCAGACGCGTCGTCCGCAAGATACAAAGTGGCCCGCAAGATAATATAAAGATAAGTTGCACCCGCCAACTTATTTTTACTCCCCCGAAAAAGTTCTGCTATGATCTCCACGAGATGTCCTGCCCAAATGGAAGGCATCATTACTTCGGGCTGTGTGGAAGAAGCAACGGCGCGCTCAACCTGGAAGGGAAGGTCAAATTCGTGCTAATTACAACTGCGGAGGGGGTGTGGTGTAAATTTACTGGAATGTGGGTGCGAGTTTGCAGCCGGTTTAGGCCGGAAACCCCAACTTGTTCCCTTCGCCCCTGATTTCTTCTGGTTTAAATTTCCTGACACTTCGTGAGAAGCTCGTTCGGAAGCCAATGTACCATTCCAGTGCCTGAAAAGAATTGTGGAATATGTCTAGTAGACACAACGGTCCGCGCGGAGTTTGCAGCGGGTTCAGGTCGAAAACGCCAAACTTGTTTGCCTCACCCCTCCATTTGTTCTGGGTTAAATTACCTGGGAATTGGAGAAGAAGCTCTTCTGGACGCCAATGTACCATTCCAGTGCTTGAAATGAATTGGGAATATGTGTAGAAGACACAATGGTCCTGCCCGAATTTGCAGCCGGTTTTAAGTCAGAAACGCCAAAACTTGTTCGCCTCACCCTTCGGATTTCTCCTGGGTCAAATTTCCTGAGGATCCGCCAGAAGGCTCTGTTGGATGCCCATGTAGCATTCCAGAACCTTAGAAGAATTGTGGAATGTGTGTGGCAGACACAATGGTCCGCACGAGTTTGCGGCTGGTTTAGGTCAGAAACATCAAGGTTTTTCGCCTTACCCCTCGATTTTTTTCTGGGTGAAATTTGCTGAGATCATTCAGGAGCTCTGTCGGACGCCCATGTAACATTCCAGAAACTGAAAAGAATTATGAATTAGTGTGGCACGGTTGAGCTCTGTGATGCGGGTCGACAGGTCCCTCAATCCTGGCTATCACGGCCACGAACTCGTCACGGGCAAGATGGCTGGCTGTTATGGCGGCGGGGAGGTTCAGGATGGGCATGGTTAAAACAAAAGGATGGCAAGGTGTTAAACCGGACTTCACCCAGAGAGCTCAATAATAAGAACTTAGATTCACTCAAAGTTAGAGGACAAAAGACAATTAGATTTCAATGTGCGTATTGTACAAGCTGTCCCACTATATATACTACAATGGTGGGTCATAATGAGTCAAAAGATGAGTCATAAGTAGTCCGCGCGGGAGCGCACTACCCTCGGTGTGAGGTCGACGTTTGACTTAACACTCCCCCTCAAACTCTGCTCATGCCGAGTTTACGGACCTGTTCTTCTGCTGAGTCCGTGCCAACGGCTTTGTGAATATATCGGCTAAATTGTCCTCTGATGTGCAGTGGTGAACAGACACCTCGTTAGAGGCCACAACATCACGGATGAAATGATGTCAAATGTCGATGTGCTTTGAACGGGCCTGATAGCCTGCGTTGAACGTGAAGTCGATGGCGCCACGGTTGTTGTCAACAAAGATGGGGGTGGGAGTTGAAGATGGAAGGTCAAGTTTCATAAAAAAGATATCGGAGCTAAATGTTCTCGCGTGCTGCATGTGCAAGAGCAATATATTCAGCCCTCCATTGTAGACAATGCAACTGTGCTTGTTTCTTTGAAGACCAAGTGGTAGCTCCCCCTGCAAATGTAGAAACATATCCAGAGGTAGATTTGCGGCCATCCGTCGAGTTGGCCCCAGTCTGCATCAGTGTGTACAGCTTCGGTTGGGAGAAATTGGGGGGGGGGGGTATGATTATATGTACTTGTATGGTCCACAACATGAACAACAAGTCTACTGAAGACAAACATGTAGGAACATACAGGCGGTTATCCATATATAACCTATAAGATGCCAACGGAGCACACATTCATTCCAGGGGGTTGGTGGCTACAAGACGCTGAGCCAACTGTGAACTGGCCGGCCCCTTGAATAGGCGGGACCGGGTTCAGAAGGGAAAAGCCAAAAGCGTGGAAAGAGCGCAGTGAATTTGAGGCACACTTAGGGGCTCATGATCAAGTTATTGGCAGAGGCATCCACCAAAGAACCCAATCCAGATGACGATTTCTTTCAGCTTCGAGCAAGATGATTCAGAGACAGCGACTTCAATGAATTTCTTGTAGACGATTGCAGCTCTTGGTCAGATCCCGAAGAGACTTCAGATTCGCAGTGGAAAGTGACTGGAATTCAGACGATGAAGATGAGATTATCGTGCAGAAAAGAGTACAAGAAAAAGACGGAACTTCAGATACAGAGACTTCCGTTCTTGCCGCAACACAAGGCGCTTTCAAGACACACTCAGTCCACTGTGATTTTCGCAAATCGGACAAGATATAGCCAACTTTGTGGGTGGTGGATAAATCACAGCAACCAAGATCAGAGAGTGATAAGTTCGCTTTCGAGACCAGAAAGAGGTCCTTAGCAAAGCTAGCGAGATCGAGAGCACCACAGAAAAAATTTGCAGGATGCCCAGCAGCAACAGCAAGTCGGCGGAGGTCGCCATTTACTTGACGGCCAGCCTTTATAACCTGGGTTGCGAAGAAAGTTGGTAAGTTCCACCGGCAAGGCCTGGCGACTTAGCATCTCTCCAATCTGTATATGCATAGGTCAGTAGACAGTTATAGATGAAGAGAGCAAGATTGATGTCCTTACTTTTAGAACATCAACTTGGTCCTTGTATGCAATCTGGGCAATTGCTGGTGGGCCCTGTCCGGAAAGCCGTCCATGAGGTGCTATATCTACATTCCATTCCGAGTCAAATCCAACAAAAATGTGTCCATTACTTGGAATCTCGCTGCAAATACTGCGCAGAACATTGACAATGGAAACTCTTGTGTCTAGTTGTATGGGCTGCTGCACAAAGCTAGGGCTGACAAACACGGGAAGCTGACTGTATTTTTCCACTGGGGATACACCTGCTCGGAGTGAAGCAAAGATTTTCTCAAGCATTGGTTTATCGCTCATGTTGTCAGTGTAGAATACCTCTGGTGACTCATGGCCATAAATGGGGAGGTCATCTCCAAGCCGTCGTAGTGCTTCCTCATATTGAGAATGAGACTTGGTGGCAACAAAAACACAGACAAGGATCTCGCCATTCTGGTTTGTAAGAGTAAGAATCGCAGTGAAAATGGGAGCACCGTCGACCTTGAAGACATGCTTTGCCAGAACATTTTTAAGCTTAGTATCTGTTAATAGGATTGCCAAAAAATACAACTAAGCTTATGGCTGTGGTCAATGTTACAAATCCGTGCAGAACGCATTGCAGTATGCGATTGAGTACATCACGATACGACTCGATGAATGTGTCATAAGCGTCTCGGAGCCATTGACCGCTAGGCGTAAAACCATGACAACCCAATGAAGAACGGTCTTCGAATGGTAAAAATGGCTCATAAGCAGCCGATATAGCCATCTGTTTGACTTTTGTGCGTAGATATTGCAGACGCAGCTCGTCATATCGGCGAAGATGTTGCATTCGAAATATATCTGCAACTTCTTCGGAACCCATGCCATGCTGAAAACAGGAGCGTACGACTCCGAAAGCGCGAGTTGACAGTCCACTCCCCCAAGTGAGATGTGCAGGAATTCTTGAGCAAGAGCTTTAGGTAGGCGTTGAAGAATTCTTTGGTCCCATGAACGAAAGCGAGCCCCACAGCCCCTGTTCCCGACTTTTGACACTCGTAAGTGTAGCCAATTAACCAGAAAGATGTATCAATGTCGACAACTCATCGCGGTCGATTGACGACACCACCACGTGTGAGATGGTGATTGCAATTCAGTTCAGGGCACCAGATCGGATGGGTTTTACCCAAGAGGCAGAGCGGGTCCCATAAGAAAAAATCGGGGGTAAAGAGGTCGGTTGGCTTGACATTTGTACGCCCCAAAGAGGACCAGGTGGATTTCTTATGAATCCAAAATTGCCCAGCCTGGTAATAACGAGACTGCTTTGCAGTGGAGTTCAAGTCGTCCTTGAGTTCGGCAAGTAACCTGTTGAGTTGGGTTTGAAACCACTCAGGGAACGGTGTTCGCTCTCGAGTTTTTTTTGGATTAGGATTTGTGTTGGGATCCTTGTCCTCATCATCGTCTTCCCCAATCCCACCACCCAAGAAGTCATTGAAATTGTTTTCACTGTCTAGATCAGTAATAAAACCTGACTTTATTGCTTCAAATCAACCTAATAGCTTTTACTTGCTCTGCAAAGTGATGGGCGTCCCGGACGCCCATCAGTGAGTGAGGACAAAGTTGACATGCCTGTCAAGACTTCTCTGCTCTGCTGATGGGCGTCCGGGACGCCCATCACTGCACAGAGCATAAGAACCACAAAGCACTGCCCTTATAATTACTATCACCATTCAATGACTTTATTGCTTCAAATCAATCTATTAGCTTTACTTGCTCTGCAAAGTGATGGGCGTCCCGGACGCCCATCAGTGAGCGAAGACAAAATTCACACGCCTGTCAAGATTTCTCTGCTCTCCGGGACCCATCAGCAGAGTGAGGACGAAATTCTCACGCTTGTTATCAACTCTGCACTCTGCTGATGGGCGTCCCAGACGCCCATCACTGCAATGTAAGAACATCGAAGCACTCTACTGCACACAGAGATCACCATGCAATGATGACTCTATTCCTTCAAAATTACTAGCTTTTACTTTGCTGCAAAGTCATGGGCGTCCGGGACGCCCATCAGCAGAGCGAGGACAGAATTCACTGTCATAAGTTCTCTACTCTGCTGATGGGCGTCCAGGACGCCCATCACTGCACGGGGCATGAGGGAACACCAAACCATTGTATTACTGTAGACAAAACTAGAGAAACATGATACAATGACTTGATTGCTTCAAATTAAGTTGATACCTTTCACTGTCTCTGCAAAGCGATGGGCGTCCCGGACGCCCATCAGCAGAGCGAGGATAAAATTTACATCCTTGTCAAAATGCTCTGCTCTGCTGATGGGCGTCCGGGACGCCCATCACTGCACAGGGCATGAGGGAACACCAAACCGTTGTATTACTGTAGTCAAAACTATATATACATGATACAATGACAATTGCTTCAAATTGAGTTGATACTTTTCACTGTCTCTGCAAAGCGATGGGCGTCCCGGATGCACATCAGCAGAGCGAGGATAAAATTCACATACCTGTCAAAACTGCTCTGTCTGCTGATGGGCGTCCGGGACGCCCATCACTGCACAGGGCATGAGGGAACACCAAACCATTGTATTACTGTAGACAAAACTATATATAGGATACAATGACTTGATTGCTTCAAATTGAGTTGATACCTTTCACTGTCTCTGCAAAGCGATGAGCGTCCCGGACGCCCATCAGCAGAGCGAGGATAAAATTCACATACCTGTCAAAACTGCTCTGTTCTGCTGATGGGCGTCCGGGACGCCCATCACTGCACACCAAACCGTTGTATTACTGTAGACAAAACTATATATACATGATACAATGACGATTGCTTCAAATTGAGTTGATACCTTTCACTGTCTCTGCAAAGTGATGGGCGTCCCGGACGCCCATCAGCAGAGCAAGGGTAAAATTCACACACCTGTCAAAACTTCTCTGTTCTGCTGATGGGTGGACGCCCATCACTGCACAGGGCATGAGGGAACACCAAACCGTTGTATTACTGTAGACAAAACTATATATACATGATACAATGACTTGATTGCTTTAAATTGAGTTGATACCTTTCACTGTCTCTACAAAGTGATGGGTCCCGGACACCCATCAGCAGAGCGAGGATAAAATTCACACACCTGTCAAAACTTCTCTGTTCTGCTGATGGGTGTCCGGGACGCCCATCACTGCACAGAACATGAGGGAACACAAACCGTTGTATTACTGTAGACAAAACTATATATACATGATACAATGATTGATTGCTTCAAATTGAGTTGACACCTTTCACTGTCTCTGCAAAGTGATGGGTCCCGGACGCCCATCAGCAGCAGGAGAAAATTACACACTGTCAAAACTTCTCTGTTTGCTGATGGGTGTCCGGGACACCCATCACTGCACACCAAACCGTTGTATTACTGTAGACAAAACTATATACATGATACAATGACTTGATGCTTTAAATTAAGTTGATACCTTTCACTGTCTCTACAAAGTGATGGGTGTCCCGGACACCCATCAGCAGAGCGAGGATAAAATTCGCACACCTGTCAAAACTTCTCTTTTCTGCTGATGGGGTCCGGGACGCCCATCACTGCACAGAACATGAGGGAACACCAAACGTTTATTACTGTAGACAAAACTATATATACATGATACAATGACTTGATTGTTTCAAATTGAGTTGATGCCTTTCACTGTCTCTGCAAAGCGATGGGCGTCCCGGACGCCCATCAGCAGAGCGAGGATAAATTTACACACCTGTCAAAACTTCTCTGTTCTGCTGATGGGTGTCCAGGACACCCATCACTGCACACCAAACCGTTGTATTACTGTAGATAAAACTATATACATGATACAATGATTTGATTGCTTCAAATTGAGTTGACACTTTCACTGTCTCTGCAAAGTGATGGGTGTCCCGGACACCCATCAGCAGAGCAAGGATAAAATTCACACGCCTGTCAAAACTTCTCTGTTCTGCTGATGGGCGTCCCGGACGCCCATCACTGCACACCAAACCGTTTGTATTACTATAGACAAACTATATATACATGATACAATGACTTGATTGCTTTAAATTGAGTGATACCTTCACTGTCTCTGCAAAGTGATGGGTCCCGGACGTCCATCAGCAGAGCAAGGGTAAAATTCACACCCTGTCAAAAATTCTCTGTTCTGCTGATGGGCGTCCGGGACGCCCATCACTGCACAGGGCATGAGCCTTGAGGGAACACCAAACCGTTGTATTACTGTAGACAAAACTATATATACATGATACAATGACTTCACCCTCTTTATAAAATTACGTGTGTCCGTCTGTCTGAAGCTTTTTAAACTCCGCTCAATCTCACTAATGCCGTACATCGCGGCAGCTTGCCACCCTTGATCGTCGGGTTCCCAGTGCGGCGGCCCACAGGCAATCAATCATTCAGTATTGCCGCAACAACGTCACCCTTCCAAGAAACTTTGACGACACTGCCTTGGCACTAACATTGACAGATGGCTCCATTGCATCCAAACAAAGGTGGCTGCAGCGAACATATAGGTGGGCGGAATTCCCTGAGTGTGCTCAGTCGGAATTCCTTTGGAAGTGAGACAGTGTTTGAAAATTGCTTCTCCATTGGCAGATCCATCTTCACATCGCCTGCATCAATTGTCACTTCCAGCCGCCGCACGGCAAATTTAGCTTCGCTGTTCACCGAAAACAGTCCCATTGGCTTGTGCTATGTGATTACTTTCAATGGATGCTAAGGACTCACTGCTAAATGTTGGGGCTTGATCCACAAAGAGAAGTGTTCGCACATGGACAGCTATACTCTGCAATGACACGGGTTTCGGACTCAGAGAATGTCCTAATTTTGAAAAATGAAGATGATCTATCCACGGCAACTGTCAATATTGTTTGGGAAGAGCTTTTACTTCATTACTTTGAAAATTATAATGAGCAACAGATCCTCGACTGTCATTAGATACATGTCGGAGTTGTAAAGATAGCGATGTATATATTTTCTTCGAGTGTAACATCAGCAAGTGGGAGCCGCGCGGAGCGCCGGCGAGTGCTTGTGATTGCTTTAAATGTGAGTTGATACCTCTACAAAGTGATGGGCGTCCCGGACGCCCATCAGGATAAAATTCACACACCTGTCAAACTTCTCTGTTTTGCTGATGGGCGTCCCGGACGCCCATCAGCAGAGCGGGATAAAATTCACACACCTGTCAAAACTTCTCTGTTCTGCTGAAGTCTGCTGATGGGTGTCCGGGACACCCATCACTGCACACCAAACCGTTGTATTACTGTAGACAAAACTATATATACATGATACAATGATTTGATTGCTTCAAATGATTGACACCTTTCACTGTCTCTGCAAGTGATGGGTGTCCCGGACGCCCATCAGCAGAGCGAGGATAAAATTCACATGCCTGTCAAAACTTCTCTTTCTGCTGCTGATGGGTGTCCGGACGCCCATCACTGCACACCAACCGTTGTATTACTGTAGACAAAACTATATATCATGATACAATGACTTGATTGCTTCAATTGAGTTGACACCTTTCACGTCTCTGCAAACTGATGGGTGTCCCGGACGCCCATCAGCAGAGCAAGGATAAAATTCACACACCTGTCAAAACTTCTCTGTTCTGCTGATGGGCGTCCGGGACGCCCATCACTGCACAGGGCATGAGGGAACACCAAAACCGTTGTATTACTATAGACAAAACTATATATACTGATACAATGATTTGATTGCTTTCAAAATTGAGTTGACACCTTTCACTGTCTCATGGGCATCCCGGACGCCTATCAGCAGAGCGAGGATGAAATTCACACACCTGTCAAAACTTCTCTGTTCTGCTGATGGGCGTCCGGGACGCCCCATCATGCACACCAAACGTTGTTACAGTCGAAACCCCTCGGAACCCATACGTCTGTCAACCATAACCCTTGTAACCCGTAGATTTTTGATGTAACGGACTCGGTGGGCGGGCACAACCCATAATTTTCTTATATCCCATAACCCATGGGCAAATTCGGAGGCATAACCCATAAAATTGACACCAAAAAGAAATTACATAATGTCGGAGGACATAAATTTGTATTTGTACAGTAAAGACGAAAAAAAACAAAGCTGCTATGGCTCCCACACCGCTTGAAGTCCTTAAAAAGGCTTTTTCTGCACTAAAAAAACAGTCAGCAAGCGCAAAAAGCCCCTCGAGGACCGCCTCAAACGCAAGGAGCACATCGATGATGCAGACACGGAGTGGCTCGACAACCATGCCAATTTAGTTGATGAGCAGCGC
>JARKIC010001923.1:0-87996 GCA_029378375.1 Mycena olivaceomarginata
CATCATAGCTCGATTCTATCGGGCTGCTGGATATTACTACCACTATTCGCAAAATGACATTCCTAAAAGCATGGAATTTTTTCAAACAGCCCTCACTTTGGCACAATTGTGTGCAGACATTGGACAGCAATCCACTGCATTACAATATATTGCTTGGCTGAGTGGAGAATTGGTGATTATTTGACAGCACACATCCATGCCTTTGAGGCACATCAACTTGCCAGATTGTCTGCAAATGCGTATCTGGAAGCAAGGGCACTCTTTGTCGATGCAGTGTGTATCGGGGAACTTGGAAACTATAAATATGCCATGGTGCTGTTTCAAAAAGCAAAACAGTGTGCAGACCTATGTGGTTTAGCTAGAGGTGGAGTTGTCTCCAATATCATGTCGAATACTGCAGAGTTCCATCTGCTCAAATCTGAATATGCAGAAGCACACAAGATCCACACACAAATTGCACAGGAAACATCTCTACTAAGTGACAAATATGATTATGCCTTTTCTCTCCTCAACATTGCACAAATAGATGTGCTAATAGGCACTGTTAAACATGAAGTGCAACAGAAGCTGGGGGAAGCAAAGTGTTATTTCAGACCTTGGGGCAATCTGCTGAAGAGGGATTTTGTGACATGGTTATGGCTGACCTTCATCTGAGGGAGGGGGATAGCGCATATGCAAAACCTATCTTCGAGAAGTCTTTCCATTCTTCTTTAGGATCTCAACACGATCATGCATTTTACTGTTTGGAAAGACTTGCTGATCCCAGTCAGTGGAGATCTACAGACTTGGATGAGACAGCTGCTTGGACAATGGTCTACTTGGGTTATGCCTGCAGGTCAAAGAAAAGGCTAGCACTTCTCAAGGCACTATACTGCCTTGGTAATGTTTTTTATTTGCTGGGTGATAATACGACAGCCTATGCCCTGTGCATTGTAGCTCTGGAAGGGTTTCACATATCTGGATGTTCATCATGGCAGAGCACGGTGCCTGCTCCTTCTCGGAGACATTGCAGAGCACCAAGGAGATTCAGCAAAGGCAGTTGAATTCTGGAACAATGCTCGACCATTGTTTGAAACTGAGTTTGCAGGCAAAAGATGCCATTCAAATTGACAATAGGTTTGGCCGCTGCAGGGGAAAATAATGTGAATTCCTGTGTGAGAACGATGGCACATCTGGAACAGCCGAATGTTCCTTTTACTGGGGAAGAAAAGTTGGTGGTTAAAGATGCAGTGTTGAGACCACATGAGTGAAGGATTTTGGCTAGGAATCCTCTGTACAATTCTATCTTGTTCTGAATGTGTACTGAAATTGATGAATACAATTATTTATAAATTAATGACTCTACAGAAGTAAGCTGCCCTCTCTCCTCATCATATTACATCCTCTTTCTGTTGAAGCTTGAACTCCACCATCAGATCTCAACAATGCTCCTGGCAGGCAGTCCGCCAGGTGGCCTAAGTTATTCTGCCGCCCAAATCACTCTTTGTTGCATACAAGCGTACAAGGCCATTTTCATTAGGAAATTTATGCTGAAAAGTGGACATCCCCATACATGGTTGCTGCTCTGTCCTGTACCACGGAACAGTTGTGGCTGGGTGGTCGTGGCACAGCAAAGCCACCTGTGGCTGTGGCACATCCACAGCCACTGTTCTGTGGTACAGGACAGAGCGGCAAATATAGGTTTTTGGGGTGCATATATTAGACCTGCTCAAAATTGACAGCCAATGTCCCTCAGGCTGGCAATCACCTATAAAATGGACAAGCCAGTGTCAAAAGCCCAGGTGGATCAAGGCAGATCATCCCTCTCATGTATTTAATGCTACTGGGTGTTTGACACCCAAGGGAAGGCAGAGGTTCAACTCCTCTCCTGGGCTCTGTGCAGCGATCCAAAGATTATTCTTTTTCCTCTTGACTTCCGCCCTGAGAGAACAACACCGAGCACGCAATTTCCACTCGGTCACACCTCGGGAACAAGAGGACGAGTGCCTGCGGGAAGAAAATTACAAACTTGCCCAAAATTGACGGCTGACTGTACGGGCTGTCGTCACAGGATGGCAGTCACCTAGGCAATGGACAATTTAGTGCCAAAAGCCCAGGTGGATCAACGGCAGATCGTCCTTTTCAACATAGTGGCGTAATGCTCGAGAAGATCCAGGGGAAGGTGGAGGTTTGAGTCCTCTCCTGGGCATTAGACAGGTTGTGCAAAGCTGTATGGAGCCGCATGCGACTTTTGGGCATTGTGCAAAGCCACATGGCAAAAATAAGCCTTGGATGTGTCCGATTTTTTTTTCATTGAAACATTGCCTGACATGAAGCAAAGGTACATATATGTGAAGGAGCCTCATTGGCATTTCACCTGCTGCACGCATGATGTCAAGAAGTGTGAGAAGGCCGAGTGGTGCCGAGTGGAGCTGGAGTGATGTGCCGGAATACCGGCTTCTCATGCCTGCCCATCCAACCCATCTAACTTCGGGCTGTTGTATTACACTTTTACAGAGGCTTTGGACCACACTGAGCACAGAAAATGACCAAGGACAATTAAGAAATCCACACAGCTCTGCACAATGCATAAAAGCCACATGCGGCCTCATGCGGCTTTGCACAACCTGTCTATTGAGTTGTGCCATTAATGTTTCTTTTTTCTGTTTTTCTGTTCGACCGAGAAACCGAAGGAAGCGCTGCCAAACTGCACAAGTCAGGTCTACCGTCATTTTTCCATCGCATGGCCGAATTCAAAGTCAATGGACTAATGGCGGATTCCTCCAGTGCTAGGGTTTCCAACGACACCCGAAAAACTCTCAGGGAATAAAAGCCCAGTGGATCATACATTGATGCGTGATGGATACAAATCTTAATTGAGAGTCGGGTTCGAGCTCCGAGCTGGAGCATAAAAGTCTGGCAGAATTTTTCCTTTCTTTTTTTTTTTTGGACTCCCGGCTGCTTACCTTGGGTAATTTCATGCAATGTACACTCACTCACATCCTGGGAACAAGATCCCGAGCACGAGTGCTTGTAGGACACTCAAAAAAATTGATGGCTGGACTGATCACATGGGCCATTGGCACAGACCCAAGCCTCAGGCTTGCGCTCGCCTACAGTAATGCAAGGTGGATCAAAGACAGATCATCCCTACCCTAGCATATATGCTGTCCCAGAGATTGCACGCGGGGGAAGTGGAGGTTCGAGTCCTCTCATGGTCATTGACCAGCCTGAGCACCCATTTTTTTCTCTGCAGCCGGAGAAAACCAACATACAAGTTGGGTCTATGTCTTTCAAAAATCACCCACTTCAGCTCTCCTGCCTTTTTCCGAGCTATTAAGCACACACACACACACACACACAAAAGCCCAGGCAAATCAAGCCAGATACTCCCTCTCATATACTTAGCATAACCAAGTCCTCAACATCCAAGGGAAGGTAGGGCTTCAAATCCTCAGTTGCACAGAGCTGGCTAACCCACCTAGAGCTCGAAGATCTCTGTGTTATAAATGCCCAAGACCGAGCCAAGACTGAGAGTCGCAGAATTGTCCCAGATGTCCACAGATTCGCAAGACGTTCCCGAAAGTCCACAGCGCTATATGATACCAAGAAGCTATGAGAACCTCGGGTGTCGATGGCAGGTCCAGCAAGTCAAGCCCAGTGTCGAGCCTTTGCAGTGAGAGCAGGAGGCACAGTATGACGAAAGGAGAAGCCTCGGAATGGCCCGGGTCATGTGGGTCGTTCTCATTTTCGCACAGTTCGTTGCATGGAAGAGTTCGAAGTTGCGTTGCGTCGCTAATTGCGCGTTCCTCCAGCGCTAGCATTCCCAACAATATCTGTCAACCACTTTGAGAAATAAAAGCCCAGTGGATCCACTGTACTGGATCATACTGCAGAGTGTATGCAGTGCAGAATCGGGTTCGACACCCGAGCTGGGCGTGAAATGAGACAAGTATTGTTTTGGTTTTTTTCTTCAGCCACTCGGCGCTGCTTGCGGGAGAATTTTATCCAAGCCAATAGCCAATTGTTGGGCATAATGACACCAAGGGCACGAGTCCGTCCCATTTGCAAACCTACTCAGGATCGACCCATCATTTTCAAGTTGGCATGGTTCAAAGTTCAACTCGGAGTAAGTAATCGCGGATTCCTCCAGCATCCTCAACAACACCCGACAAAATCTCAGGAGAATAAAATCCCAGTGGATCGCTGTTTGTACACCAACGCGTGTTGTAGAGATGGATCGAGAGTCGGGTTCAACTCCTGAGTTGGAGCATCTGTTCGGTGTGTCTGATTTTTTCCCCTGTTTTCGTATTTCTTTCGACTCCCGGTCACTTGCGATATTGGGTAGAGTTTCATGCACCGCTCACATCTCGAAAACAAAAGGCTAATAGAAACTTGTAAACCCGCTCAAAATTGACAGCCGATGTCCCTCTGGCTGGCACTGACCTATAAAATGGACAAGCCAGTGTCAAATGCCCAGGTGGATCAAAGCAGATCATCCCTCTCATATATGTGATGTCGCTGGGTGTTTGATATCCAAGGGAAGGCAGAGGTTCGACTCGAGGGGCCGGCTGTCAAGCGCCATCAAAGATGAACCCCCTGCAGTATGTTCGTGTTTGTCATTCCTATTGATCCCACTGACAGGCCCACTTGTAGCCGTGCACATTCGTCTGCGCTTTTATTGCCTCCTCAGACCACCTAAAAATCTTGATTAACATTATCCCGCACTCATGTTGTTGTGAATACCATCCCATGTCCATCGATTATGTTGCAGCACCTCGCGCATGTGCGGCTACACATGACTGTCAGTAGGATCAATGGGAGTGACAAACACGAACATACTGCAGGGGGTTCATCTTTGATGGCGCTTGATAGCCGGCCCCTCGGTTCGACTCCTCTCCTGGGCTCTGCGCGGCGATCCAAAGATTATTATTATTTTCCCTCTTGACTTCCGCCCTGAGAGAACACCGAGCACGCAATTTACACTCACCCACACCTCGGGAACAAGAGGACGAGTGCCTGCAGGAAGAAAATTGCAAACCTGGTCAAAATCGATGGCTGACTGTACAGGCTGTACAGGATGGCACTCGCCTAACACAATGGACAATTTAGAGTGTGTTCGGATCATCAGAATCAGGATCAGGATGCAGGACCGGCGGCCGGTCCGGTGGTTAGTCACGGCACGTAACACCCATGTAATATTGACGTAGCACCTCGAAAATTTTTGTCTCTCACTGGTTGGGAGATTCAAGATTTTCAGCACAATTTATAGTGAAAAATGTTGTTTGTTTTTCAGACATTTTTCACTGAAAAAAGTAGTGAAAAATTCAAATCTTTTTCACCTCCTTTGAGCTTCCTTTTGAATTTTTCACCACGAACTCACAAAATAGTGAAAATATTTTGATTTTTTCACTACCTTTTTCGGTGAAAAATGTCTGAAAAACAAACAACATTTTCACCATAAATTGTGCTTCGAGCGCGGCGGCCACTTCGGATTTTCGAAAAAAATAGCGTACCTATCTGTTCCTCCCCCAGTAAATTCATACGACCTCTTTCCTCACCTTCGGGGCCCACGACCGTGCCCTACGCTTTTATTTTCACCCTTGACCGGGTCTGTTAAGCTGGCGCACGCGTTAATGGGTAGAAAGAGATCAATTGTGTATGAAACCCAATTATGCCGCCATAAATTTTTATGTGCTACACAGACACAATAAAAATATGGAATAATTGAGATACTGAGGTGGTAATCTCACCGCGTTGAGTCCAAATGGATTCCGTAGTCAGCCCTACCAGCACAAAACCGTTCGTGGTAGGGGAACTTATCCACCTGATGAGTCACATGTGACGAAATGTTCTTGCGCACACCAACAACGTCGTGGTCCCCACCCCGTTTCTACAACAGCCTCTCTGTGTATCAACCTCACACCCAACAGCTCGCTTCGCTCGCTGTTCGCAGGGCTCGCTAAAGCTCGCCCGCTCTCTCTCCTCGTTTACCTGAGCCCGCCCTTCGTTCCCACCACCTAGTCGACATCTCGACAACCCAGCATCGCAGCATACCCTTTTCGGCGTCTGCAGCACCCCGGCACCTCTCGCTTCTCGCAGTCCCCCCTCGCCGCCCTCGCCTTGCACCCTGCTACCGCCCCGACACCTTCTTGCGCCCCCACGATCTCTCGATGTCTACGGCCACCCAGCTCCCCAACGGCTTGAAATTCAACAAGAATAAGCGCAAACGGACATCTACGGGCGACGACGTCTCCACCGCCCCGAAGGCTTCGGGACGCGCCACTCCAGCGCAGGCCACGACTACCGTTTCGACGCACCGCGCGGACCCGTTCGAGCGCACGATCCAGGCGCTTATCGATCGTGGAACCCCGTGCCACCCCCCACTTCTCTCGTTGTCATGCGCCAAATGTGTTCCGACGCTATGTCGAACTACAAAAAAGGCTATGACACCTTGCAGAAGGCCGCCGCGACTCACCAGAAGTTTGCGGCGGCGTCTAGTAACGGCCAGCCCGTCTCGTCGGTGCTGACACACCTGAGACTCCCCCCGCACCAGACTCTCCTAGGCGTCCCCAACGTCATGGCTGATGAACGTGTGGTGGCGGCAACGGCTGCGACCGAGAAAGACATTGCCACGGCTCGTACGTCTGCCTCCACTCTCTTGACCACTGTGTACGCAGTCCAAGTAGAGAAGGCGCTCGAGCTCGTCGACATCTCCCACACCGCTGACGCGCTCGCTGCTGCCCTCCACGGGTACTGCATCCGCATCATCACGAGCGCCGGAGATCCAGACACCCAGGCCTGGCACCCCTGTGTTTCCGCTATCAAAGCCGCGTTCACGGACGAGTTTAAAGCCGTCCGATTCGAACACACCGCGCGCCTAGATAAGGAAGCTGTAACCAAGGAAGCCAAAGCGAACGCTGTTATCACGGCACGCGCTGACGCTGAAATGGCTGATGCCAACCGCCCTATTGAGGAGATTGTATCTGAGAAAGTTAACGTCGCCATCACTGGTTCGTTACCTCTCAGTTCCTTTCCCTCTACGCTCTCTGAACTCCCTCCCCGGCTCTTTAGCATTCAAAGAGACCCTCGAGAACGAGAAGAAGAAGAAGCGCCCTGCTCCCGCAGCCCCAGCCCCCAGAGCCAAGCAGGTCAAACCAGCGAACGCGACGGCCTCGTCTTCCAAGACAGCCAAGCTTACGCAGACCACGCTACCCATGGCGAAGAAGAAGGCCACTGCGGACAAGAAGGGGAAGGGCGCACACGACGTCGCCGACGGCAACGCAGAAGAGAAGCAGAAGAGGCAGGCGAAGGGCAACGGCAAGGCTTTGAAAGCCAAACCCGCGGAGGCGGAGACGGTCGACGAGTCAGACGACGAGTCAACCTAATCACCCCCACGCCCGATGCTACTACCTCTTGTGTGAGTACCCCCGGTCCACGGTTTCATCACCACCGACCTGACACTTACCCAGAAACCTTCTTTGACGCCGAACCCGCCGACCGTACTCGATTCGTTATTGGTAGAATGACCGCATTGTATTTTGACACACGACTTAAAAATCGCGCGTTCCATAACATGACGGACCTGCCACTGAATCCTGAACAGCAAAAGACACTCGCGCTCAACCCCAAGTTTGTTCCTCGCCCGAGAGCAACCAAAGTTAGCAGCGTCTCGACAGCACTCGACGATCTTGATCGCCGTCTACGCCTACGAGTCGAAAAAGAGAGTCAGCCGACGCTTCATAAACACTTTGGCGGCGAGCACTTAGATCACGGACAACCCCGTTACGTCCCTGCATTCTACCTGCCCAACCCTGATGCCTCCGGGCCCGCCTTAATCGATAAAGTCGAACGCGCGCTTGCCAAAGCGCGCGCTAGCATTGAAATCGAAGTGCTCAGTAAGCAGACGCTCTTCATACGCCCGAACATCCGCGAAGAAGACCTGAACGCACTCCTGAACCTCTTGGCAGACAACAGCATTCTTGCTGTTCCTGCGGACAAGAATTTAGGCCTATGCTTGGTCACATCTGAGTGGTATCATAATACGGCGCTGAAACTCCTGGTGAATGACTCCTACGTGAAGGAGGAACCGGACCACGTTAATCTATTGCTTTCGTTAAGGTCTATCGTGGAGAAATCCCGAGACCTAGTCACGAAGCAACAGCATGCATGGCTCAACCGACCTTGCGTCGAAGAGCTCAACAAAGTCCCGGTTCTGAAGGTTATTCCCAAGATTCACAAACTCCCACACTCCGGCCGGCCAATTGTTCCCACATTTGGTACACTGCTCGCTAACGTGTCAGTTTGGGTCGACTACCAGATCCAACCTCTCCTAGACAACTTCCCATGGATCCTCCGTGACTCGAAATCTTTCTGTCGCGATATCCTCAATGTGGAACTACCTCCGGGTCAGGAAATCTGGCTGGTAACCGGCGATGTTGTCGCAATGTATCCCAACATCCCTATTGATGAAGGGATCACCCAAATTGCCTCAATGCTCGACGCCTCGCCCATGGTATTCGATACCCCGGACGAAGCTAGTCACATGGAAATCAGGAACCGCCAGGAGCTTATCGTACTCCTTCTCCGGTTAATCCTGAAATTCAACTACGTCCAATTCGCTGGGACCATTTACCGCCAAGTAATCGGCACCGCAATGGGCACTGCATGCGCCCCACCGTATGCTAACCTATTCCTTGCTGCTTTCGAAGCGGTTGCGCTCAAGGACTTCGCGGACACACTCCTGTTCTACCGTCGCTTTATTGACGATATCTTTTCTATCGTCATTGGCACGCTAGCAGACGTACGCCGCTTCCAAGAGCGGTTTGGGTCCTTGCACCCGAACATGAAGATGGAATGGTCGGAATCCCAATACCGCCTTCCCTTCCTGGATGTTAACGTCTCGCTGGAACTCGATTCTAGATTTCCGGCTTTCAATCCGCGCAAGCGGATTGTCACCGACGTCTATCAGAAGGCTCTTAATGCCTATCTGTACATCCCTTGGAACTCCTGCCACTCTGTTGACTCCAAGCGCGCTTGGGTCAAGGGTGAGCTCATTCGCTATGTGCAGATCTGCTTGAAGGAGCCCGACTTTGCGAAAATTCGACTTGAATTTGACCGTCGGCTCCGGGCGTGGGGGTATCCTGGACGTTGGCTTCAACGCGTCTTTGGGGAAATAGAGTACAAGGCTGAGCGCCCTAACGCGCTCACCGCCCCTGCAGCCCCGGCGGCAGACGGCGGGCCCGACCTCCACGTCCTCAAACTCACCCATAATCCAATTTGGGATAGCATTAATTTGCGCCCGATTTGGCACGATCTGGAAGAGACCTGTGCAACCTTGGGGAATGGCTTTCCCCAATACCGCTACATGGCGTCCTTCAAGAAACCGATCGCGCTGGGTGACCGGTTAAATGTTCATAACCGGGACACGATTGTAGCATACCACGCTACGGTAGCGTCGAACGTTTAGTGCGCTTTTTTCTCAATCCTCGGTGGCCGCCGCGCTCGACCCTGTGGGTCGAGCTCTCCGCGACGCCCACCTTCGGATTTTCGAAAAAAATAGCGTACCTATCTGTTCCTCCCCCAGTAAATTCATACGACCTCTTTCCTCACCTTCGGGGCCCACGACCGTGCCCTACGCTTTTATTTTCACCCTTGACCGGGTCTGTTAAGCTGGCGCACGCGTTAATGGGTAGAAAGAGATCAATTGTGTATGAAACCCAATTACGCCGCCATAAATTTTTATGTGCTACACAGACACAATAAAAATATGGAATAATTGAGATACTGAGGTGGTAATCTCACCGCGTTGAGTCCAAATGGATTCCGTAGTCAGCCCTACCAGCACAAACCGTTCGTGGTAGGGGAACTTATCCACCTGATGAGTCACATGTGACGAAACGTTCTTGCGCACACCAACAACGTCGTGGTCCCCGCCCCGTTTCTACAACAGCCTCTCTGTGTATCAACCTCACACCCAACAGCTCGCTTCGCTCGCTGTTCGCAGGGCTCGCTAAAGCTCGCCCGCAATCTACACTCACCACTTCAGGCTATGTCAAATCAGACCTCAGTAGGGTCAGCCTAACCATGGGGATACGGGCCCTTATAGGGGTCAGACCCATGGTTTCAAACCATGGGTTTGGTTGCAACTGCATGAGTTGGTTGCAACCACCTTACCATACATGGATGTGTCCATGGCATTGTGACATGACTACCATGGATGCATCCAAGGCTGCAATGGATACATCCAATGCTGCGCTTGCGCAGCCCGTTTTGGGGCATTTTACGCCCCACGGGGCCCTTTTCATAGGCCCTGGGCTGTTCTCATCCAGCCCTTATCCACTGGCCTTCCTGGAGTGGCATGTAGGATGCCTGGTGCTGTGCTTGCACAGCCCATTTGGGGGATTTTCCCTCCCTTACAGGGCCCATTCCACATGGGCAGCTCCCCCATTCCCCACCCTTTTGGGTGCCTGCAGCTGTGCTTGCACAGCTTGTTCCAGCTTTTTTCTTTATTCTGCTTTAGCCATTTTTAAGCTGCCCTGTGCACCCTGTACAGCCAACTCTAGCTGCACACACTTACTTCTAAGAATGGTGGTCACATCCACTGCACACACCCCAAAAACAGGGTGGATGCAACCACCCACGTTGTTGCATCCATATCTGGGAGACAATGGATCTGGTCACATCCAAGCAGTGAACACATGGATGCAACCAGACTGCCTGGTTGCATCCATCTGGTTTGGTTCTGAATTCATGGATGCACCCAGATAATGTGGTTGCATCCACACCTTTTTTTATTTGACATTTGGTTATGACCATATAAGTTGGTTACAACCAACATCTGCGCATGGATACATCCACAAGACTGTGGATGTATCCATTTGTGACCAAACAACTCTTTGGATGCAACCATCCAGCTTGTGGACTTGTCCTAAATTTTTGCATTCAATATGATTTTTTTGAAACAGTTTAAATTGTTCATTCACCTTGCTATATCTTACCATTTCCTTTCATCCCAGCACCCCCTCTAGCTGCTCACTCATTTTCCACCACATCCACAGCTGTTCCTAGAACAATTACCATCCTGGGACAATATGGGTTGTTGTGGCCTGTTTGCTGGTTTACAGCTGTCCTTTTCCTAGATCAGCCCTTCCCTGGCTCATAGTTCAACTGTTTTGAATAATCTAACCATCTAGAGATGTTATTATACATTCCTTGAAACTGAGCAGGGCAAATTAGAGCCCATTATAGTGCAATAATAGGATGAAAGTAATGAACTTTCCCTTTTTGGACATTAACTCCTTTGCCCAAAAAAGGAAATTTCTTACAAATACCGGAGAAACATTTGGAAAATTTTTCACCTATTTTGCAGCTGTCATGCTGGTTTTTTGGCGACAGGACTGGTTGTGACCGTGACCCACCCAGACATCGGCAACGCGACGGGGTCCATCGTGACTGTGACTGTCACCTCCATACAAGTACATACAGTATTCTACAATAGACTGCACAGTGGAAGTCATTGGAGACATACAGAGGACTAGTGGAATGGTTGGAGGCTATAGAAGTCAACTGCAGGCAGTTTGTATAGACTGCAGCATGCTTGGAGACTTAGATATTAGGCCACAGGGATGTAGTGAACCCTGGTGGGCCTTGCTGAAGGAGTGGAAAGCACTAGCAGAGGAGATACACATAGAGAGAGTTCACATGGAGAGACATGTCATGTCCCTAGTGACAAGCAGAGACACATAGAGTTGGTACAATAGGATTTGTTCCTTGGACCAGATGTCAGCAACAGCCTCTGGGTCGGCTGAACAGCGAGTAACCCGGTGTGAACCCCAACCAGGAGAAACCTGACAGACACTAGTAGCTCATATGTTCCCTAAGCAGCAAGACCAACCATATAGTGTCCTCCCTAGGAGACCATGTATTGTAGGTCAGGATGTGAGGCAGAACATGGAACCAGTCAAAGAGGGTGTGATATCCACTCAAGTATAGAACCCAGGGTGTGGATGCAACCTGCAATACAATGGATAGGAAGTGGAGTGTGACGGTGTACGGACTATGGACACGGTTGAGAGCCACTGCGAGATACAACGACGACTTACTGTACATTTATATATTCGTAGTTCACAATAGGTAGATGATCCGAGATCATTACTTACCTAATCTTATCTTACTTTGCTGGAACCTTTATGTCGTGAAGCCCGAGATCCACCAAGGCAAAACACCTCAATGTGTTAGACCCCCTGTATGGCTGAGCACCCATATAACTGCTCTGCAGCCCCCACGTTACAGGGGTCCATCTCTGGCTTCATGACCAGAGACCACACAATAGCAGGAGCACTCCATTACACCTCCTGCTCTCTCAGCTGCGCCAGACTCAATGTTTGTGCACGCTCACCTCCAGCTCGGCAAAGCCTCAAAGACCCACATCACAATGGAGCCCCCTACACTCGTCGGCTCCTGGAACAAGTACCCATACTGGGAAGTACTTCGAATGCGGTATCCCTGAAGAGCTACAGACTGGGAGCGTTGGTTCCAGACGTTCCGGTAGACAGGAAGGCACGGGCATTGGGAGGAACAGCATATACAGTCAGGATCGACATAGGGGATCGGTTGTGATGGCTTGGGCACAGTCTGACTGATCGTACATGTGCACAGGATCGCACCAGGATGGCGTGCTCGACATGGGCAGCCAATGGAAGGACTCAGATACCCATTCCTGCAACAGATACACAGAAGTCGGACAGATAAACGGACTATTTTACTCATACTTACTTATTCTCGGATGTTTCCATATGTTTCAGGGCTTTGTATTTAAGTAGCAGGGGCATCTTGGGCAGCTTCATGGAATCACCCCACGGCTAGTAGGCGGAAACACTTGCGAATTGGGCAGATACTGGGGAGTTTGAACAAGGTGTCTAATTCATCTTGGCTTGGAATCTTTCTTTTGTGATTGGTATCTTTGGGATCCGACTTGCTGTTTGTCTGGAATAGTCCGAAAGTGAGTGGAACTGTTGGGATTGTGCTGAGTCCACACTTGGTTGTTTGGGTTTTGTTGTGAAGAGCTTGGGAATGGAACCCACTAGTGTTAAAGAGCTTGGGATCGGAACCCACCACTGTTTGAAGTGCTTGAGATCAGAACCCACTACTGTCTGTTACTGTCTACGCTTGGAATTGGCATCCACCTCGCTTTGGAGAATCCCAGCAACTTGTTCTCGTTTGTTTTCATAGCTGAGAAGCTTTACATCACCATGCTACTGTGCTTCCTGTTTGTTCAGGTCTACCCTCATTCAATCAGATCTATTGCACAGCAAGGGTTCCATTCGCATCGGCACTCTCGTTGCATTCCACTAGCTTTCCTGTCTGTTCTGGTTCCATTCCGATTCACTCAGTACAAGGCTCAAGTACTTGGACTTCGTTTCAAGGACTTCTATAAACAACACAATGCTCTCTCCTTGTTTCCGAGGTCTATTCCATTCCCTGCAACCTTTTATAAGGCCCTGTACCAGGGTCTGATACTCATCTGTGCACTTCTCAAGCACTTCCATTCCGTTCCGACGCACTTCTGTGTGTAGGTTTGGTTTTGGTTGGTGTTTCCTTGATAGGTTCAGAGCACATCGATGAACGAAAAAGGTTAGAGCTGATGGCGGAGTTTGAAAAGGCTTCAGACACCTGTAATTTTAAAAAGAGGGTGATAAAGGTATTATCTTCCAGGACGTCCACACTGACTTTGCCACGAGAATCAAGTCAATACCAATCATGTTAAGTTAGTAGGAAAGGAGTGGGAGTGTTAAGCATGTAAGTAAACTGGCTTCTACCGTGGGCAAACATCATGGATGGAGATGGGACACTGGCGAAGAATTGGGCCAATTGGTCGAGCGGTATTGAGCACCGTTGTGCTAGATGCAAGATGGGCATCGGCAAAAGCTGCAGCATAGTACTCCAGAAGATGGTTGAGAGTCGTAGGTGGTAGCAGCCAGAATATTCGCAGCTTTGAACTACATTGGTTCCTCTTGATGTTTGAAATGTTGAAGTCATCCCAGAACAGACAACGACAGGTGAAGCTCAGAGCGAGAGATCAAACGGGCTGAATGCTGGGGAGGATGGAGGCAAATGGCCCAATTTTATAGTGTGAGGGATAGTACATGGCCGCAGTTCCAGAAATGTGTTGTTCTGTGGCGCAGTGAGACCAGTGGGGACCTAAAAGGAAATTTTGGACTGCGTATGAACTGCGATGAAAGCTGTTGAGCCACGAGACCCGCTAGTTCAGCTGGAATGCACAAAAAAGGTGTTAAATTCAACAGCTTACAGCTACGGCGCGGTTGGCTGGTTCACCTTGAGAATCCCAGTTAGTGCACAGTGTGAATGAACTGTCATTTCTGGATAGAATGGAAGATCTCGGCAAGCTTTGAAGCGTAGTTCCGACAGGTCGTTTGACGAAGCCGAATGGAGATCCAGGGAAAGGGCGGGTGGAGGAGAGTTAAAGGAGCGAGGACATATGGGGTGAATGCACCACCATTTTGCCATGTCGTCAAAGAATAGTCAATTAATCTCGTCTGAGTTGAGAGAGGCAGTGTAGATGTAGGTGTACAAATGGGGTATCGAGAAATGCTTGGGACAAATGGGGACGACTGTTGAACACGAGATGGGCCGCGGGGGGGAGAAACCATGGTATGAAAGGAGTTAAAGACAGAGGATCCACAGAGGAGGAATGAAAGAGCACAAATATATGGGGAAATAGCATAGCCGAGGAGCCATTTGCTTAAAGAACGGTTAAACACGATCATACGCTGGTGTGTGTTGGCTTGAATAACTGCAATCTGATGTTCACCTGCCCACACGCAATGTTCTCTGCCCTTTGCAGAAGAGGAACAATCCCAATATCGTGATTGCAACTCCGCAATCGGCCTCGGGATTAACCGAACATCGCAACAAAAGAACTTTACTATCTGTCTCCCAGGAACAGGAGTGTAAGGTATGGATAAATTGCATCCAAAAGGATTCCTGCCTAGAACAATCCCCAGAATGGGTGGCTTGAAAACACAGTTGAAGTCGCGGCCATTGTTCGACGGGCCGTTGAGCGAGGTAGCAAATCTTCAACGGAACGCGCACGGCATCCGTTCAACGGGTGCCGTGGAACCGGCCCGATGCAAGCCCTATTCATTTCTGGTCCCACGTGGGTTCTGTGTGTGGGGATGCTTGGGTGGTGTCGCTTTTGGGAACTGCTAAAATATTACTGTCACATTCCTGAATCCTTATTATGCCCCATGCATATGTTCTTTTTGTCATTCTCGCGCTGCTGCATCGATTCTGCTTGGATTCAGCCAAGTTCCCATATCAGGCCAAACACGGCTGTTTAGATCTCAGGCTGTTGATCAACGTTGCCGGCTTCTTTCTGACCATGACGACGTCCACCCAACCGCGCTGTCAAAATCGGCGGCTTCTCCCTCCCTGTCTCCCATTCTCACCCCATCTACACTGTCTCGTTTTAGCCACGCTAGCCTGAAGTAAGTCAGAATTGCGCTCCGCTGCTCGACACGCCCCGCCCCTACGATTCACTCACAGGACAGGCTGCAGGCTCACAGGTGCGTCTCACACACTATATGAGCACTAACATTACCACTCCACTATGCAGACCTCACACACCGGCGCACACCCACCTCTCAAGTCCACGGCGAATGCTACGCTGCCCTACTCGATGCTCGCGATGCGCTCGCGCTCACGATCAGCAACCTCCGCCTGCCCTCTCTTCGCCTCCAAAACCGGGCCCCGACTCAACTGCTGCCCCGCCCGCTGCCCGTGCAAACCACGGCGGCGCCTGCAAAAGAAGCTGGAGATGGATGCGGTCTCGCTCTCATATGGCCTGGGCTCGGCGGTGCATTGCATCGCACCCATCCCTTTACCGCCGTGTCTGCGTTGCGTCTTCGCCAACGTTCACGCTCCCAGTCGCCCTTCCTCCACGCAGGCCTCCTCGAACGGCACCCGCTCAGCGCCGCCTGCCGCTGCCCCAATCCTAAGTCTGGTGCGCAAGCGCTGCGCTGGTGGACCCTGCCGCCTGTCTGCAAGCTCAAGTTTGGCTGCACAACCCCGACTGCGCCGCGCTCCATCCGGGCACGCTTTGCACGCACGACGTCCCGATCAGTCTGCCCGCGCACCTGCATCTGGCTCAAGATGCAAGTTCGGCCGTACGACTGGATGCCCGAAACCGGCTCCAACCATCCTCTTTCCCACTCCTTTACTCCCTCCCTTTCCGCCCTTTCCTGTCCCCCCTCCCCCCCTCCTCCGCTGTCCTCGCTTGGTCCCCTACTCCCTCGTCCCACCCGTCGCTTCCCTGTCCTGCAGTCACTTCGGAGGCGCCGATATCGACGTTCGCTCGTGCCCGAGCACCTGCGGACCGACACACGACTTTGCTTTGCGAGTGCAACGCCACGCTGTACATGCCCGAGCCCGGCGTCGACTCCAGACGCGCTCCGCGTCTGTCATGTCCTGCCCTCCCGGCTTTTCCTTTCTCTCCACATCGGTTCCCTTGTCCGGCGCGCCCCGCGACCACCTCCCGCTTACCTCCCTGCTCCCTCCTTGCCTCCCTGTCGTATACAATGCCAGCCAGTAAATCGAGCGAATAAATACAACCCATTTTCTTCCTACTTCCACTTGCTGATAGTGCGAGTGATCAGTATTGGATTCGAATAGCTGAGAACGTACCGTGTCGTGTATCTCTCATCAGGGTTCTTTGACCGCTTCGGGGGCTGTATCCCATACTCAAGTGTCTATTTTGAGCCCTTCTTAAATCGAGCGAAAGCTGTCATGCCGGCGCTTACCTTCTCTTCCTCTTCCCTCCACGAGAGATGGGCGACGAAACCCATGTAAACGAAGACTTCAACTCTGGATCGCCCAGAGAGAACCCTGGACCCGCTTCGTGAGTACTTCAGTGCCGCTTCAACTCGTGGCTTATCGGTGCCTATTTCAGCTATAGTGTTCTCTCAGGTTCGCATCACTTTACCGTGGCTGGTGGGACCTTCAGCAGCACCACAAAGACTGCAAACCACTATCATATAGCTCCGACTGTCCCGTCCGGTAATTGTCTTCAGCATGGCTTGTTTACGAATGGCGCTGAATATTGCACAGATTATCGACGAATCACGATGGGAGATATAGACTTGCAGCGTGAAATACGCTTGGACAAGCACTCTGGTGCTGCGGAATACCGACGTGGACGACGCAGCGTTCGAAAGTTATATTCGGCCAAAATCCCCGGCCGAAAGTCAAGTGTGACAGTGGCCACCTATCAAGGCGAGAGTGCAGGAGAGGTTGCCGCATTAAATTTCTTGATATCCAGATCCCTTAGGGCCTGATCGGGTACTTTAGAAATTCCGCGAGAAATTTGTAGAGGTTTTGTCACTATATGTCACAGCCTCGGACTTATCGGACGCCGTCAGTCTCTTCAGTACGCGTTGAGTACGCGTCTCTTTCTGCAACCCTACCATTCACAGCATACCGTATTCATGTCTCTCAGTCTGTAGGTGCCACTCCTGTTTACACGCCTCTCCCAGCCCTCTTGTGCTTCTTTCTGGAACCATCACTGTCATTCACAGCGCGCCGCTCCCGCATCGACTGCAACCGCCACTGCTCGCAGATGGCTCCTCAGGAAGATGCTGCCATTCTGCGGCGCCGTTCTGCCATCGCCGCTGCTGCCGTTGCTGTTGCCTTCTTTGGCTGTGAATGTCTTGGCTTGGAGAAGTCTCATCCGCACCCCATGCATACCTCGATACTCACAGGACGGAAATGGCTTGACGAGGTCTTGGCAGGGCATCCGGATCGCTGTCGACGCGAGCTCGGCATGTCTGCCTTGCAGTTTGCATTGCTCTGGGCAGAGCTTGTCGCTACAGGAGACCTGGGAGATAGCCGTTACGTGACAGCGCAGGAGCAGCTTGCTATTTTCGTCTACTGGATGGTGCACGGCAGCAGCCAACGGGAGCTCCAGGAAAGGTTTCAGCGCTCAGCCGACACTATCAGCAAATACATCAACAAAGGTCTCCAACTTTTCACTGGCGGATTCTACGAAACATATGTGCGCGATCCCGAGAACCAAACCTCTGAGAAGATTCTGGAAAATCCCAAATGGTTCCCCTTCTTCAGATACTGCCGCGGCGCCGTCGATGGAGTTCATGTACTTGCCTACGCTCTCCAGCAACATATCACACGATATCGCGACCGACATGGAGAGATCACCCAGAACTGTGTTGCCGCATGTGACTTTGACATGCTCTTCCTATACATAATGGCGGGATACGAAGGCACTGCCGCGGATGGCCAGCTATTTACTATCGCACGACAAAACGGCTTCTCATTACCCCCAGGATGTTATTATCTAGCAGATGCTGGTTTTCCGAATTGCGACATGCTCATGGCACCGTACCGCGGGATTCGTTACCATCTCAAGGAGTGGAAGCGCGGAAACCAGCGGTGAGTCCCGTCATTCTCACGGACTTTTGACTCACCCGAAATAGACCCCAGAATCGTGAGGAGCTGTTCAATCTTCGCCATGCCCAGCTTCGAAATGTCATCGAACGGATTTTCGGCGTGAAGAAACGGAGGTTTCGGGTGCTGATTTCACGACCGGAGATGGCCTACCATCAGCAGGCTCTCATGGTTGGAGCAGCCGCCGCATTACACAACTCCCTGCGCATCCACGAGCCGATAAACGATCTCGAAGACGACGAGGAGTACGACATCGAGGGCCACCCTTTTTTTGCAGCGGCGCCAGGAGGGAATGACGATGTGCCGGTCTTTGCTGTTGACAACACGGAGAAGGCACGGGCCGACGCGCGTCGGGATCGCATAGCGCAGGCGATGTGGGAACACTACATACTTGATCACCCCGATTTACAATAACAAGATTCGATTTGATGTACGTTGCTACAATGCTACATGCAGATGGATCAAAGACATGATGCGAGTGGTTCGAAGGGATGAGGACAGTGCTACAGTGATGAGAACAGAGATGCAAGTCACAGCGGGGAAACAGAATGCGATATGAGTCTGAAAAAAAGAACGGCACAGCCTACGCGAACCATCAATGAGAACATAGCTCGAATACATAGTGCTTCAAGAATTCCGGCAATCATGCCTTTGCGGTGTTCTACGCTTTGGGTGATAACGAAGAGACGGGCCCGGACGGGAGACTCGGTGAGGTAGGCGGAGACGATGTTGAATAGCTTGCCACGTGGGTCGGGCGGGAGGAGAGTCTCGTCCTCGAGAACGTGCATCACGTCATCAACGTAGGAGACGTCCGTGGTTGTGACGATGGGCTTGGCCATGGTGTCTGACAGTTTGTTAAAAGAGAGCGCAATTTGGCTGCCTGCCTCCGCGTTGCGTTTGGCGGTGCTGCTGCCGGTGCTTGAGTTGGACTTCACACGGGGCCGCTTTGGTTCGGGGTCGGTCGCGTCGTCGTCGTCGGTCTCGGCACGCGTGCGCTTGGTTGGCGGTCGCGGAGGGGACTGTAGAAGCATTGGCAGGTCTGTATGCAGCTGGATAAACGAAACACACACCAGGCGCAGCTCGTCATCGTAGTTGTTGAGACCTCCCGTCGCCTCTCCATCCGGCAGCGTATTGTCGAGCACAAGCATCGGTGCGTGCGGCGTCACATCACCGGCCGTGTCGACGGATCCTGTAGACTTGAGATTCGAGGTGGAGGCAGCAAGGGAGGCAGTGGGGGAGGCAGACGTGACAGAGGTGGCAGCAGTGTTCTCCTTGGCGATGCGCTTGCGGGGTTTGCGGAAATGAACAACATGTTCGCCGGTCGCGCGGTTTCGGAAGCCATCGTACAGTTCATCGAGCTCCTGGTAGAAAGGACACGCTTTCTTGAAGCATCGCGCGTACTTCTTGCCGTGTACCTGGTTGCCTGCGCGTCAGAAGACTCGACGCGCAGAGAGAATTGAAACGCACCTTGATAAAATCCTCGATATACTCCAGGGTGTTAGAGGCATGCTTCTCGTCTTCGTCCCACCCAGAGCCGCTGAACTTCTCCACAAAAAGATACAGCTCAAAAGTTTTCTTCAGCTGATGCAAGGTTTCAGCAATGCAGACAGTCCCCTACAATGGCACAAACACTCACATCCTCCAGCTTCGAGATCAGTTTCGTCTGGTCTTTTGGTGGGTTGGCGTCCGGGTTGGCAGCGTGGACCGCTTTGACGACATCCGGCCAGACCGTCGACTTCCACCCATTGCCGCTTTGGTGAGTCGACTTTCTTTCAACAAGCTTGCTGAGGGCGGCGGTGACCTCGGGAATCGTCCACTTCGCGTTATGGGGTTCGGTTGGGTCCTTGTTGGCCATGGTGGATGAGGGACGACGGGAGGAAGACGCAAGAAATCAAGCGTGACAGAATTTCTGGGACAGATTTCTGATGGAATTTCTGACCCGCCAAATAAAATTTCTCGCGGAATTTCTAAAGTACCCGATCAGGCCCTTAATACTTGTCAGGAATGGCGGCGAGATGTTGCGCAATATATGGTCGTGCAGTAAGTCGCTCATTCACCATACAAAGGCCACTGAATGCACCCAGCCATCCAAACATTGTTCAGCTTTGCGCCACTGCGAGTTCTGGGAATATATATGCTACAATCGTTCATGACGGTGCGATCTACGATTTTCAAACGGCGATACTCAGAAATTCAACGTAGATTTGATACCGGTTCGACAACTCATGGAGCTGCACCGGAACTCACATTTTTCGACTGTGTATATCTATGCTTACAGTGTGTGTATCTGCTGCTTCCTGCTTGCCGAATGCATATCAATATTCACTACGTTCCGGGGTCGGCTAGACTCACTTAGTCAAGGTTCGGCAAGGTGAGTCTGGGTCTGGCAAGGTCTGGCTAGCCGACCACACCGGCTCTGTGCAGCCGACTACACACAGCTTTCATGTAGGTTCAGGTAGCCCATGGCTGGCAGGCTACACTGACGTCATGCAGATCAGTATAGATCAGTGTAGGTGTGTATAGGTGCGTCGGTCTCAGTTTCAGCACCTAGCTTGATCTTGACCTGGGCTGCACTGACTCTGTATTGTATCCAATGCCAGGTAATGAGCATTCTATGCATCCTCACAGCCATTAGACAAAGAATCTCTCTCAGTTCCAGCAAGCCTCAGCCGGCTTACGACAAATTTTCGGCGCGGATTTATCGGCTCTCCAAGCCAAACCCGGCCGCGGCAGCGAAGCAGCAATACTACGAGTCGTTCTCCGCTGCAAATCAGGTATGTTTACCTCCGGTTAGGTGGCCAACAACACCTTGACTGACCTACCCTGGGCTGAACTGACCTCCCTTAAGATACAAACAGCTGCACTGACCTGCCCAGACCTAGGCTGACCTTCACAGACTGCTTCTAGTCACCTAGACAGACCCCTCTGTGCAGCTGTGGGCAGGTCCCTGGCCTCAGTTTATTTCTAGGGGGGGTCGGAATGTAGTGAATTTATCTCAGAACATAGAGTTCAAAGTATGAACACTCAACGTCACTTATACGACGCTGAATCTGTGTAGACGATCCAGGATTACTTCTACTCCACTTTTCAACGCTTGGTGGTGAGTTCACTCGCCTGGTTGTGATTTTATCCTATCGACATATATAGGACGACAATGAGTGTACCTTTTTTGTACGTCGCTCAACCGGCAAAATCTGCGTGGACCTCGAACCGGGCAATATCTACCTCTACCCGTACTCCCACCTGGGTCAGAGACCCAACCAACCTGAATTCAAATCGTTGAATGCCCCGAGCCTGGAGGCCGCTGCCCTTGACTCATTGACATTCGCGGAATATTACGAAATGTGCCATTGGCATCTCTTTCAATATAACGAGGTATGAGTTCAGTAATATTGAAGTGTCTGGCTGCGAGAGACTAACCACAATCGCATTCTGCTAGTTCTCCTTGACAAGCAACACACCAGTCGGCCGTTAGCAGCATCGGTGCCCGGTCAATCCTCTGGTCTAACTCTATGTTCGTAAACCCAAGCATATCAATCCCGCCGGACGTTCCTCTTTCAATCCAAGAGGGACACATTGAAAGGGACGATACCATGCCATCCGTGCGTCTTCAAGTGCCTTTCGTGTCTTGGCACCATTTTGGACAGTTTCATTGGAATCTATACAATCACCACATTCATCCGACTCTTCTACTGCCCGCGCAATCGCCATACCTATCGCTCAGAAGGTCTCGCACCATCCAACGCACACGGACAGGGACAATAGCGTCACGCAGCGCATTTGCGAACGCCGGCGCTTTTATGCTTTTATTCGGGTATTTGCTTATGATACGATAATCCAGGCACCCATCTCTCAGTCTCAGTGCCTTCTCCTCTCATCGAGCGCAACGGCACCATTTGCGTCTGTCTACTTGTGCAAGCCAGTATCGACGCCCACTCTTTTTGCAGCTGGGCGCGACTTCCTTTTCTGGCAACCATCTTTTATTCTCTTGTTTTTGTTCTCCCTTTCCTCGAGCGCCTTCTCGGGGTTCGGATTTTCGGGCGGGTGATCCATGGGCGAGGCGTGGTGCGAGTTTCGTACGCACCTGTGTTTGTTTCTTGCCGTGGAGGTTGCGATTCGAATCCTTTATGGCGGTGCGGCGTTCTCTGAGAGTTCCCCGAGCTTGCTGCCGTCGATTCATACTGGCGGGATCTTGATCCCGGTGGTCTCTTGCTGCACAGCGTGCCCCTTTCGCTCGCTGCATCACTAGCATCATATTTATTTTCTTTCATCATTGGGCAGGAGGTGGTGCCGATGTCCCGCCCATATGTCATGTCTACTGCGCTCATGGCTGGTTCTGCGAATGCGCGTTCTATCCATTTGCCCTCGTTCTTGCTGTGCGGCGGCGTAGATTTATTCCTTTTTCAATTCATTATGTTCTGTATCTTGCGCTCAATCAACTATAGATATTTTTTTATTTTTTATTCCTGAAGACTAGAGTCCCAAGTCATGAAGCTTTCCAGTTCGGCGGCTACCATTGACAATCAAGCGCCCAACTCCTTTGTTGCCCCATGTTCTCTGTAGTGGTGGCAAGGTTCAGTTCGAAAATCGGTTCGAACCTGAACCGGACGCCGCGTTCGGGTTCAGGTTGAGCAAATATCTGAACCTGAACGCCAAGTTCGGTTCGGCGTTCGGGCGGAACGAGATGCGTTCGAACCGAACCTGAACCTGAACCGGAAAACCCTCAAGATCAGTGAATTTTATCATGATTTTGGAGTTTTCTGATCTCTTTGGCGTCTCAACCATGCATTTGAACAGTAGCTGTTGGGCTATTTTTACGGAGATGTAGCTGTGAGCAGCATTCGCGATTTTTTGTCATCTTCTCACGTTGAACCTAGGCTGGTGTGCATCCATTGACCAAGTGTTTGAGCCAGAAATCTGGGTTACACACCGTTGCGATGCTGTACACCGAATACAGGCATGAGGACAGGATGTTAGATGACACAGACGGGAATTAACGACTTTTCCTGCTCGCCGAGATGCCCGAAATCTTGCCAGGTTCGAACGCGTTCGAACGCCCAACCGAACTTGAACGCCGGTTCAGGTTCGAGGTTCAGCGAGTGCCTGAACTGAACGCGGCGTTCAGGTTCAGCGTTCAGAGCGAAAGGCGCCGAACCTGAACCAAACCGAACCTTGACATCACTAGTTCTCTGTTAAAACTTGATTAGCAGCAGTGTTACAGTGCGACGCGCGGCAGCGCACTCCGGATTTGAAGTCTCGTGGTAAGCGATAATCTGATGTAGTTGTCGTCAAAATTTATCACTCAAATAGCGGGACGCAGAATACCCACAGCGGTCCAGTGATCCACCACCTCGTTTGTCCGCTGACCGCACGGCGATACTTCGGTCGGTGGGCAGGATTGTCTTATTTCGCTATTCTCCAGCTAAAATGGAAAGAGGAACATCGATTTACTGTCACGTTTACTGGAAGCCTCCGTCGATCTTTGGAGATCACGTACTCCTCAATGTGTCGAACAATCCCAAGGGACCGTGGGTTCGAATTCCACCTGGGGCATATGGTTGTTGAGTAATTATTATTCTTTTCCCTCGTGCACGATTTGAGGTGCGGGTGCACTTGGACTGCAGTATCCTGAGATTCGGTCAGAATCGTCCTGATCACACTTGGACTTCATAAGAGGCGCGATCCTCAACGTAGGCGAAATGGAAACCATCACCTACAGAGACACCAGCCATGTCGGTAAGTTATTCTTGAGTTTGCTCAGAGTCTCGAACCAATACCATCGAGATGTCGATCTCCATACAGACCCCCTCTATCTGAGGGCAGGACCGAGACCGCCCGGCTCCTCTTTCCGAGTTTGTCGCTCACCGAATTTTGTATTCGGTGTGGCGACGAGGGCAACTGAGGGATTCAAGAATGGCAAAATGGACGGGATCCTCGGCCTCGGGTTGAAGTAGCCTCGAGCGGTCTGAATTATTCAGTCTCATCGGTCATCTTTAGAACCGCTGGGAGGATGCAGGTATACGCTACGTTTTACATTTTTGTCTAGGTACTAACTATCTTATCCCAGAACCTGGGCCCACGTTCTCGGATAAGACATATAGCGACACGAGATTGAAGTTCATCTCTAGGACATCAAACCGTCCCGTATTTTTACGGGATGACGGCCCGTAAAAACGGGTACGTGCCCGTACCGTCGACAGGTTTACAGCATTATTCAACGGTACGGATACGGGACGGGGCAGCCCGTAAACGTCCTCCCGTAACCGTCCGTTTACGCGTAAATTACGGCTTCCCAGAACGGACATAAAATCAACATCCCGAAGATGCCGAGTAGTCGCCGGGAGTCGCCGGACCACACGTCGAACTGTTGCCCAACACTCCTGACTTTCCGCCGCATGTGGCAACCGAAATATGTGGTCGATGCGCACGGCCATCACGTTCATCCGTGATCCCCGCTCCCCCGCTGACGAACTTGTGTCTCTGTCGGACACTGGTAGCAACTGTGTTAAATGGTAAGAGCACTACACCCATCTCAGATCTGGAATCAGATCAATTTTCTTCCAATTTTTTTTGGGTATCCAAAAGCTGTAAGATACGGCGTATACGCAACGTATACGTACGGTACGTAACCCGTCAGGACCCGTCCCGTTTGACCTGCCACGCTTAGACTCAACGTACGGGTAAAGCCGTGGCGTATCAAAAATACGGCGTAAAAGTTACGGCCGTGGCCGTAAAACGGACGGTTTGATCCCCTATTCATCTCTCGTCCTGTCTGTTTTTCTAAGTACTTACTCGGGAATATTTTGAATTTTGGCCCTCAACAATGTTTATGACTCCATTTGTCTTGCGCTCCTGCATGCCGGAGCGAAGCAGAGGCTCATCTTGTACAAGACACATATTTTCAGTGGTTCGCACACTACGCGCACTGCGCAGCCAATGCGCAGTAGGTCAGTTGACGAGACAATGGTTGCCGTGCTGAATTTCTGATTGTCGCGTCATGCCATAAACCCGGGCTGCTTCGCGCCATCGTGCGGTGGCTTCCCTGCACCTCCCTTCGTCTCGCAATGATTTCCGGACTTTTCTGGAGGCAGTTTCGCGCACTGCTGCTCAAGAATTGGATAGTGTTTTGCCGCCACCCGATAGTACGTGTTTTGGCCATCGTATCGACACCCACTGATGCTGTACCAAGGTCAACCTCCTACGATGCATTGTGCTCCCTGTCGCAATCGGAATCTTCCTGGGTGAGTCCCAGGGGTTCCTGAAGAGGCGTGACGATGTGAGTGGTATATCCTCCTGACATGCTGGCCGTTGATTACGGTTATAGTATGGCCTGGGCGAGCCTGCTCCCGTGCGCTCACTAAAGCAGGAGTTCAGAGCGGGGAGCCTGATGTGGGTCGACGCCACCGACGGGAACAGCCATCCGTCGCCGTCTGAAATAATGGCCAGCATCACCACCGGCTTCTCGACCTCTCAGCTGAACGCAGTCAGGAAGGTTTCTACACCAGCTGAGGTCTACTGAGTTCCGTCACATTCGAGTTCTTGCGCTGACTGGATGTGTCGTAGATGGTTGCACAATGCCCCCAGAACTTTAGGGGGTTCTCGACTTGTTACGGCGGCATCGTCTTCAACGACCTACCCCGTAACAATGCGTCGGCCCCCATCAATTATACTCTTATCGCCGACTATGGTCTCAATCGCATCGACGTGTCGCACCACACGGGGGACTTCCAGACGCGGGTGATGCCGCTTCAATGGGCTGTTGACCAGGTGCGCAAAGCGGCATCACCATCTCTGCGTGAACCAATCTGACGCGCATGCCTAGGCAATTATAGAGATAAGAACCGGAGTTGCTGTCTCCACTCCGCTGGATTGGGGGTTTACGATGACTACCAATGCAGAACAGAACGTTGACGATTTAGAGGGTACGGTACATGTTTCTCCTCTTATCGTGGATTTCAAAAAGCTTTTGATAGGTCTCCTTCCCCTCCTCCACCTTGTCTTGTGAGTACCATATACTACGAGGAGGGCAATATTCTGAGCTGTGCCTAGTTTCCTCTGCTTCATTTCAATTTCCTATCAGGTGACAGGCATCATGTCTGGGGAGCGGGCAAGCCTGGTTACGTCGCACATGAAGGCCATGGGCCTGCTTGACTCCGCCCGTATCATGTACGTCTCTGGGTTCACTTCACTTATCTCAACCTCTTTTTAACCCACGAAAATCCGCAGATCAATCCACGTCTTCTTCTCGCTCACGTATTTGCCGTCCTGGGTAATCCTTAGTGTTATCTCACATTTCAAGACATGGCCGCACACGAACTTCTGGTTGCTGCTGCTCATCAACGTTCTGTGCGGATTGTCGCTGGCTAGCTGGGCCATGTTCGTTGCGGTACCGTTTGGAAAAAGCCAGCTCGCGGCCATCGTCTCGACGTTTCTTGCCCTGATACTATCAGTTATTGTCGTGCAAACCCCGATTGGTACGTCTCTCTCCATCTTTATCCTGCCCACAATTGAGAGCATTTTTTCTCTCTTCTCCTGCCCGTTGTAGAGGGGACGACGGCGTGCGCTGTGTTGACGGTCATATTCCCACCCATGTTCTACATGTTCGCTGTCCGCACAATCGACGGATTCGAGAGTGCCAGCATACACACTGACGCCACCCAATCAGATCCTCAAGGTGGTCTCACCTTGCTACCCCTCCTCGTCATCGCCATTGTGAACTTCTTCTCTTCAATGTTTATTCTCTGAATTCACGAAGCGCAGATCAATGTATTCTTGTACCCGTACTTGACTTTTCTGCTCGAGCGACGCATGTATCGGACCGAACCCTCCTTTGGCCCGTGGTGGAGATGCTGCGGCAAACGGACCAAGCCGGAGACGACGCGCGCTATCGACCCGACCCTTGCCGTGTCTGTTCAAGGACTCGGCAAGACGTTCAACTCTTTCTTTAACCGTAAATCCAAACAAGTCACCGCGATCGCGGACCTCACCATCAACGTACCTCGCTCCGGTATATTCGTCCTACTAGGCTCCAACGGGTATGTACCCACGCGTGTGTGCTCACAGAAGTTCCTAACCACCCAACCACGTCCCAGTGCCGGAAAATCCACATTCCTCGACATCCTGGGCGGTCTCACCCGGCCCTCCCGCGGCGTCGTGACTTTTGAGGGCGGGGCATCTCGGCCCCCGCCAAGCACCATCGGCATCGTCCCGCAGAAAAATGTGCTCTTCCCGGAGCTTTCCTGCCTGCAGACGCTGCGGGTCTGGCAGGCCGTCAAATGGTCGACGCAATCGGTTGGGGATGAGGATCTGGAACAGCTCTTACAGGACTGCGATTTGGAGCATAAAATTCACGCGAACGCCAGCACGTTATCTGGCGGGCAGAAGCGCAAGCTGCAGCTTGCCATTGGAATTGTTGGGGGCTCGAAACGTACGTTGCCCCATTTCAGCGGGAGGCTGTCTTAGTACTGATTATTCGTCGATTCAGTTCTGCTCGTTGACGAGGTGAGTAGCTTTTGGTTTCACTCGGCCCTCACTGACCGCTATTTAGTGCACGTCCGGCGTGGACCCCTTATCCCGGCGTGCGATTTGGCGAGTATTGGTTTCCCTCCGCCAGAAGCGCACCGTCCTGCTTACCACACACTTGCTCGATGAGGTATGAAACCTTGCCTTCAACCGATAATCACATCTCTTAATATTCTATTACACAGGCCGATCTGTTAGCGGACCACATCGCCATTCTCGCAGCACCAGGAAAGCTTGTCGCGTCGGATTCCCCCGTGGCGTTGAAGAAGGACCTTGGAAAGGGGTATACAGTACAGGCAACGCTCGTGGCGCCCGCCGCGGACGAAAACGCTCCACTTGCAGAACTCCTTCGTCAAATCCGCGCTATCGCGCCTAACGCGCGGATGTCGCTGGATTCGCCACAGCGCCCGTTATTCCATCTCGAGACACAGGACCCGGCCGTCGTGGGGCGCGTTCTGGCCTTGCTCGACACCCAGTCCGCGGCGTATGGTATCGTGTCGTACGATGTGCTCGGGGCGACGATCGAGGATATTTTCCTCGATGTGATGGCCAGGAACCCGGGGCCTGTGCCCGCAGCGCCTATGAGCAGCGCTGGCTCTGTGGAGGAGTCGGCGACTCGCGCTACCCTCGGCAGATGAGCTGGTACTGATGACGGAGTTGCATCCTGGACCTCAGGTTCACAACACCCCGGCCACGATCCTGCATCTCGCAGACGGCAAACCAATCTCACCACTCCGTCAATCCCTCACCATTTTCTACAAGCGGGTGCTCATTTTCCGGCGCAGCTGGTTGGCCCCCCTCCTCGGAATCGGGATCGCTGTCGCAGGCGCTGTCATTCTCGTTCATCCCGTTCAACCTGCCGGAGACCAGCCCTATTCCTGCGCGAAAGCGATCAGAAGCTTCGACGCAAGCGCGGAGGTCTTTGCCCCGAATTCATCTGTCATATTCAAAAATTTCTCGCCTGACGGGACTCATCAGATCCCCGGTGGCGAGCCGATATTCGACTCTCCCCCAGGCATCATTTCGACGCTTGGATCAAGTGTGTCGTGGTTGAACATATCGGACCTGCCAAATGATGCTGCCTTCGTCGACAACATCCGCACCAATCGCTCGAGGCTTCGGAATGGCGGGGTATCCTTTGATTTGACGACGGGGACTTCGTTGTTTGCCTGGGAAGGTACCGCGCTCGGGGCCCAGCCAGGTGTGATGGGCATGAGTATGCTGAACTTGGTGACGAACGTCGCGTTGAATCGCGCGTTGAACGCATCTGGGCAAGCCACTAATCCCCCGACTTTGATCAAACCTCAGATCCACCAACTTCCGAAGCCGCCCAAAGGTACAGTATGAATTCTTTCCGATGCAGTCGTTGATCGCTGATATATCTCCTTTTTGCAGGCAACCAGAATACGGCACTGCCTTGGATGATTTTCTTTTCTATTGTTATGGTGCGATGGGCCGTTCCGACTCCCTCATCTATAGTCCTTGACGAAAGCACACACAGGGGATATATCCAGCATTCTTTACGCTGTATGTCGTCAAAGAAAGGCAGTCCGAGGTGAAGACTATGCAACTCTCCAACGGAATATCAAATCCCATGGGCCTCTGGCTAGGCCATTTGATGTTCGATTCCATCTCCGTTCTCATCGTCTCCACCGTAGTCATAATCCTTTTCGCCTTCTTGACGCCAGCATTTTTCGGCCTGGGGCTATTGGTCCGTCTGTTTTGCTACCGCTTCAGGTTATTCAAGCCGCTGATGGTGTTTGAAGTGGCTGGTGATGTTCCTCTCCGGGATCGCGGGCATATTAGTGGCGTACTGCATGTCCCTTGTGATACTTTCACCGCTCGCCGCTTTTGGTGCGATGGCTGCATATCAAGTCATCACGTTTGCGGTATGGTTTATCAACATGACTCCCCCGTGCGCGCTGACATAGTTCAACAGCTATACATTGGGGGGCTTATGATCGTATTGACCTACGCAAGGCCGGATGAGGCAGATGGCCTGATCCAAATCGTGCATTTCACGCTTTCGCTACTTTCACCGATTACGAGTTTGGTGGGTCGCTTGATTCGGTGCATTGCAGTCACTCATGGTTCGGCAGACACGAGCAGCTATCCTATCAGTCAACCTCTTCTCGCTCCTTTGCAAATCGGAAGCGGATGATATATCTGCCCTGGGACTGGTCAGATTGAGCAAATTCGGCGGTCCCATCCTTTATCTTGTCGTACAGTCGGCCATAGCGTTGACCATCTTGTTCTGGGTGGACTCGGGCTCCGTTCTCTTCCAGAGGCTGAGAAGAGCCCGTCAAGAGATCGAATCACCAGAAATCCAGAGGCCTTCGAAAGAAGACGTCGACCTCGAGGCCGCTGCTGCATCGGAGCCTCAGAATCTGCTTCAAATTCTGGACGCAACCAAGGCTTATGGATCAAACACCGCTGTCGATAATCTCACCTTCGGAGTCGCTCCTGATTCCGTCTTTTGCATGGTTGGACCCAATGGTGCTGGAAAAACCACGTCAATAAATATGATGAGTACGTTCTCTGATTCCTAGTGTTCCCCTGTCCTGACTTACGAAGGCGGAAATGTCATTCCGGACCGTGGGGACGTCTTCATCAACAAGGCTTCCGTCGTAACGGACGCGCGGAAGGCGCGTATCTCCCTCGGAGTCTGCCCACAATTTTCCGCTGTCGACGCTCAGCTGTCCGTTCGCGAGCATCTGGTTATCTACGGCCGACTGAAGGGTTTGTCGGGCGAGGTGTTGCGCAGCAGCGTGGATTCGCTCCTTCTGACGACTGGTCTGCACCTCTACACGGATCGCCCTGCGAGCAAACTTTCCGGTGGGAATCAGCGCAAGCTCACACTTGCCATTGCCCTTATAGGTAATATCCCTTGGTCGTTCACATCATCGTGCTGACTCATCGTCCTGTAGGAAATCCCCCGGTCGTTTTGATAGGCGCGTTCGTTCACAACAGCCGTAACAAAATCTGACCGCTCCTCCTCACAGATGAATTCTCGACTGGCATTGATGCCAAAATGAAGCGCGAATTGTGGGGCCTACTTCGGTCGGTTGCGAAATCCAAGGCATTCGTCATCACAACACGTACGTTGGAGTTCCTGCTGCGAATACAGTTCATCTAAATATCTGCAGACTCCATGGAAGAGGCCGCCGCTCTGGCGACCAAGGTAGGTATCTTGGCCGTGAGATTGCTTGGTCAGTTTGTTTTCCCTCTCATTCGACTTCGAGCTCACGAGATGTACCCAGCCGTTGGGACCACTGAAGCGCTTACCTCCCGCTACGCCACGTATGAGGTGCATTTCACCTGCCGTACAGAAGCGGACGTCGCGCGCGCGGAACAGCTCATGGCCGGCATCTCTGGCGCGCGCATGGTCCCGGATCTCGCCACGCGCTTCGAGGTACCCAGCTCAAACCTGGCGTTAGCCGAGCTTTTCCGCACTTTGGCGAATGAGGGCGATTTCCCGGAATACACGGTGGAGAAACCAACCCTGGAAAGTATGTTTTTGAAGGTGATCGTGGAGAACAATGTCCAGAGTGGATAATCAGACACATATGACACGTTGTTGTTCGTCGCTGACTTGATGAGTTTACGTTCTACATGTACGAAAATGTTATGATGGATTCGTTTCCAGGTGATTGAATCTTGCACTGGGACTGATCTGGGAAACATGCTCGTCGTCGTATACCGAAGCGGAGGGAATTTCCGGGATCTGTAGACTGCAAGGTTCTGGATGCGGTGAACACACTACGTCGATGGAGTTCTGAAATAGATGGAGGCTGTGCGCTGAACACTCAATAGATTCTCACGGGAGAACACCGGAGAAAAAAAATCTGAACCAGAGTGATCTACAATCAGATGTGAATCCGAACCAGAGTTCACGGACGCCGCCCACAGTTATTTTCACCCTGAGTATTTCTGGTTTCCGAGCTAGTCAATGATTTAGATCTCAACAGAACATAAACTCGAACCTTGGGCGAACCATCAAAGTCTGTGAAATCAAGCAATGATCCACGGTTGCATCGGCTGCAACATGCCAAATCGATGGCGGCCGAATATTTGTGGATCCACGAAGGACATGCAGATGTAATGATGTGAAATGGACGACAGCAATCGAAGAGAATAGCATCTGATCCTTGAAATTTTCGTAACTGCGCTTCTGGACAAACCAGAATCAGAGAAACCGAGCGCCATTGATCTGACACCGCCGAATCCTCGTGATCATGAACGCACATCGTGCCACCGTCCACCGTGTACAGTAAGCCTGAACTCTACCAGTTTGCCGCCCCAGTTAGAAGGTCAAAACGGTGGCTATGTCCCGGGCTATGTGCACGATGCCTATGTCCATCCGTTTTGACCCTCTGAATGGGGCAGCAAGCCAGTATGTTTTTCACTTCGTTTTTCGCTGAAAATTTACTATAAAACTCAAAACATTTTCACTAGTTTTTTCACTGAAAAACTTGAAATGTTCAACGAGTAGTGGGATCAAGACAGGTGAAAGGAGGAGATATATCTTGGAACATCTTTATAGCTCCCCAAAGATATTCAAACCCCAGCAGTGGTAACTACTGTCGGGAGCAGTGTGCAATTTATTTGAAGTGATTCTGAACAAAATTTCCAGTTACCATTCAACGACGGCGTACATCAGGAAAACCTGAAATCCGCATTTGGCGGTAATCAGCAGTAATTGGCGATAATTTGGAGATTAAGATGGATTATTTGAATGGCTTACAATTGGCGCCAATTGCAGGCCTATTATCGTCGAATACGGGGTTTTGTGGCCGGTTGGGAGGGCCGGTTGGGAGGGCTTTGGGTGAGGGTGGTAGGGTCATGTTTCACATCAAGAAGGTGAAAATCAAATCTATTGAGACAACCAACGCATGTACAAAACATGTGTACTCTACAACGAACAACAATTATCCTACTGACTTCTGGACACTATGTACCATACGGGAGTGGTCCGTGGATGGAACGGTGTCAGCAGCTATTGGATCGCTTTCCCTTCGGCCTGCAGCAAACACTGGAGTTTCTCGAACTTGGTATCCAAGAACTCCTGGCCAATGGCTGGTACTCGGTCGATTATGGCTTCTATTATTTCCACGCCGTTGTTCTTCAAGAACCTCGTGAAATTGGCTGCCGTTTGAGCGTCGCCCTTCGACGACATGAGTGAGCGACTCGATCCATTTCATCAGGCTGTCGAACCCCGCGCCTCCCTCTGCCTCTGGTACCGTGAGCTTCTCAAGAAATTCCTGGGCTCTGGCGCACTTCTTTGCGAGATCCGCGGCAGCGCGTTCCTCCGCCTCCTTGCGGCGAGACTCGTCCTCTTCAGCAGCTTTGTCGGCTGCCTCCTCAGCCTCCTTGCACCTGGATTCGGCTGCCGCTACTGCCTTCTCCTTCCGTCTCTCTGCCGCCTTTGCCTTCATACTGAATTCCCCCGCATTCACTGTCGCCCGTGATCTCATCGGATCGCCTTCGGTCCGTGAGGTGAGTACTCGTCAACTACAGGGACCACAACTGGCACGATTTGGGACCTTTATTCGAGATGTGCCCCCGATATCTACATTTGCTCACCTTCTCTAAAGGATATCCTACCTCTGGCCCTGCTATAACACCTCATTCCCGAGAAGAACGCGCGCAGATCAAAATGTTGAAGCTGCAGGTCATTGTCGGTTGCGTTGAGGGATGGTTCACGTCCTCGTCGTGTCCATTCGATTTTAGCAATCTGGCCGCACTGGAGACGGGAACCCCTATCTCCGCAGCTTCTTCTAAGTTCTTCTCTTCTCCCGCGCGTTTCAGCATCAAAGAAATATACCTTTCCGAGTCCGACGGTGATATATCCGCTCAACCTGTCATACCTCTCTCATTTACGCTGGTAGATCCGGACATTGACGTGGATCTTTCCCAGTTTCCAGCCCTGGCGTGTCTACCACTCGACCCTCGCGGTCACGGAGTCCTTTCAACCTTAAACGCCAACAATTGCGTTGAAAAACTAATTTTCACTGTCCCCGTGGAAAGGCTAGAACACAAGACGGTTTATTCGGCACTGGATACTCTCGTTGCCAATACCCCAATGCCGGCACTGCAAGAAGTGGAGTTCCTGATTTTTGGCCTCTCCAGTTGGGCGTACTTCAATTTGGGATTATTTAAGGGGTTTTTTACCAGAATTAGAAGCCCAAGGTCTGTTCATTGTGACGAACGATGTAGGTGCGTGTTCGGGGTATGCAACCCGAGTTTATGGATGATAAATACCTCCTGAGATAGAGGCTGAAGGTTAAGGGCCATAGAGTCCAGAGACCTCAGACCAATGCTATTGCCTGCCGCTTTTTTCTTCATAATCAAATTATATGTCAAGGAAATCCAAAACTCTGATCTAGTCAATTGAGTGGGTGGGATGAATTCCAACCAGGACCTGAATCAAGGAGAGGGCAGTCTGAGAATCCTCATTACCAGAGTTCAACAGGGACTCTATTTACAGCCAAGGTCGTATACGATCTTTCAGGCTTGAAACTCGAAGGAAGGATCCGAACTCCCAACTTTTATTCGGAGGACGGAGGAACTGTGAGGGTCTCAAGATCGGAGGGTCGTGGAAATCGAAAGACGTACATGTATAATTCAGCACAGTGACCAAGCCTTTGGCCACCAATTGAGGGAAGTGGGCCTCGACGACTTTCTGGTCGAACGTGCCGTTGCCGGACACACACACTTCCACTTGCCGCAGAGCCGGCATTTGCGCCTCAGCAACAAACTTGTCTGCAGCCAAATACCGTTGCCCTCCGTGGCCTTCTTCAAATCTAAAGAGATTTACATCGAAGACGAGTTTTTCCACACGGTTGTTGGGAAGGAGAGGAGACAGACCGTAAGCAGGATCGATTCCCAGGTATGTAAGGGCCGGGAACTCCGATAAATTGATGTCTGTGGCTGGGGACAGGATTAGTTGGTTATGAGGATAAGGGTATGAGGCATAGATTCCATACCATTTGAGAAGACCAGTCGGGTGAGGCTCAGACGTACGGAGGTCAAAAACAGGAGGAGAGATTCATCGCGTTGCTCATCCCCTGCCATGACATCAACATCACTGAGGTGGGTGAAATCGAATGGAAATGAGGGCCACATGAACCAATCCCCACAGTTCGTTGTGTCATCCAACTTCAGAGTCTTTATCTGCGGCCGTGACTGGCGAGGTTCAGATGTTGTGGGGATCGAGGAGGGGAATACGATTTGATTGAAGGCGAGGGACTCCAAACGTGGACTGCACGTCTCAAATAGGAATGCAAAAGGCGTGAACGGGTTGTCCTCGAAGTTGACGTAGCTGACTTCCACCTCCCGGAGCAAAGGCGATGCGAGGAGATCACGGAAAAAACGCAGTGTAGCTTCTTCCGGGGCGCTATAGTCGAACACGAGGGACAGTTTCTGCAACATTGGGAACTGGAAGTTCGCGAGTAATTCCACGACCATGGGCGGCGTACAAACAGTGAGATGTCGAACGCATCCCAGCAGATGTGGCTTGGCCACGAGGATCACAGATAGACGTTGAGCTGCGGCCTCGACCTTCGATCGGGTATTGTTGAAAACAACGCTCAATGTATCGGCACCATCGTGGGGGTAGTACATTGGATCGAGCGCGATGTGTCGGAATAACTGACGTTGGGCGGAGATGCAGAGCGTGCGGGAGACGAGAGCGGTAGATTTGAGCTCGACCGGGTCTGATATGTGGTACGCAAGTTCATCGTACACCTCCTGGATCCTGAGGACGCTTTCCGTCATGGTGGTGGGAAAGCTACCGTAGTTGATGACTCGAAGCGCCCATGATAGCGGAGCTGATGCGAGATCAGTCGCTTAGGCTCGGACGTCCGACACGATTCCGATCGTTATTTCGATACTTTCTGAAACTGACAGTAAATCCCTGAACCGAAAAGTGCACCGGTTACCCAGAAACCTTTTTAACTGCGTGAACTGGGTGAACTGCCCGTGAACTCTCGTGTCCTAATACGACAGATAGCGACACGAGATTCAAGTTCATCTCTCGTCCCGTCTGTTTTTTAAGTACTTACTCGGGGATATTTTGAACTTTGCCCCTCAACAATGTTTATGACTCCATTTGTCTTGCGCTCCTGCATGCCGGAGTGAAGCGGAGGCTCGTCTTGTACAAGACACATATTTTCAGTGGTTCGCGCACTACACGCACTGCGCAGCCAATGCGCAGTAGGTCAGTTACGAGTACTTTATGTACTCGTTCTTTTCATCAACGGAACCAGGTTTTTGAGTTCGTGAAACTTTTATCAGTGCGTCCTAAGGATGTAATGAAATAGTGGCTGTTTTCATTAGATTTTTGTAGTCTTTTTAGGAGCCTAATCTAATAGATTTAGTGATTACTTCATCCACCAAGAGGATGCTGGTTCGAATCCGGCTAGTCTATTTATATTTTGATCTCTTTGTTTCCTAACCTCCACCGTGTCACACCTTCTAGCAGTCATAAATATTGTACACATACCGATCCATTTAGTATTGCTTTGTATAGCTCTGTGTTGAGCATCATGACTTATTTGTAGGGTGAGTGTTGTGTTGTTTTTAAAATTCAAGCTTGTGGTATCTACCATTCAACCACGGCTCTCATAAAATATTTGAGAGTTGCAGAGGTTTCACTTAATAGGTTTGGCACTATGTTTGAGTTATATTGCTGTTACGGAAATCCGCGATACATTTCGCAGAGTTCGACTTCAGGTTGTGGCGGTGCAGGTGAGACGTACACAAGGCTTCGGAAGATCCCGAACACATCAGATGGTTGGCTTCAACGGTGGTACAATTTCCACCGGGTCAATTCTAGTAACACATTTGAGATATCCTGTGTCTATATAAATATCTGACCCGTATTGTACACTTTAGTTTTGAAGAATCTATGAAGTTTGATTAATCAATTTACGTCTCAACACATAATCTGGTTTATTCACTGCCTGATTAATCACTCAGCAGCACTTTGTATGTGGTAACAAAGGGAGGCTGTTAAACAGCTGTTCTGTTAATCCATTCACCTCACCGTACCTATATATGTCATTTCTGTCCCTGCAGAACGGAGGATTCTGGTTGAAAGTGTGCTATGTTAAACAGGTGTTTCGTTAAACAGTTCACCCCACTGCTCCCATATTGCTCCAGGAAGCATGACAGGAAAGATGTCCAGTTTGATTAAACGAGACCTGCTTTGTCAATCAGTTCAGCTCTAAGTTTGAAGTCAATAAATTGCCTGTCTTTAGAGACCAACGAACTTGGGTTCTGTTGAACAGCATCACTCACTGAAAATCTAGAATGCCACGCAGTCGACGATACCATAAAATGTGGGTTGGCTCGGAATTGCGGAGTGTCAGCCAAAACATGTGCACCTCAAAATTCAACTATGGTGCTTGTGCACTTGGCTCAGATGGAGCAGGAAACTGTGTGTTGAGAAAATGAATCCTAGACAAACACAACGGGTAAGCAGAGGTGAAGGTGTTGAATAAAATATGTGCGCACATCAAATTCCGTGTCCGTGCACTCACTCATTTTAGGCCTTGTATTATTCTGGTTGTATGGCCACCTTTGGAGTCGCAAATAAAATCCTTACTGACATGTATGGCATCTCACTGGAATGGCTTGAATTGATCTGGTTTTGCTTGGCCGAGTGCTAGTCTAAGCTGGATTTCTACAAGAGCTCAAGGCATTGGAAGATTTGGGAATCACTCGGAAGAAACCACGCACCCTGTAGTACTATTTTTTATCACCTACCTGGCCACCTAAGCAATTTTGTGACTCTTGAAGTAGAAGGAATTTACTTACTGAGTGTTTTGTGGTTGGAGGATGTAGGCTAGCATTCTGGGAATGGAATATGAGCAGCAGCTGGCAATGTGTGATGTTTTGATGGCTCGGCAAATATTTCGCGATGGCAAGTCCAAAAACGGCCAAAAGCGGCCAGCTGGCCAGGTGTGGGAAGAATCCCAAACCTTTTCGCTCGCTGGCTCTCTCCTCGCTTCGGCCCTCAATAGCAACTGCAAGTATATATTCAGGGGGATATCAGAGGAACCTACAAGGTGCGTAACTACTTGTTTGTAGCTTTCAGCAATACATTGATGACATATTTATGCTTCAGGCCTTTGGCAGGTGGATAGGATCATTGACATTGCAATGTGTCAAGTATTCGTCCATCGCCACACAGTCGTTGACGTTCACCAGTGGCTCCCAGGTCACGTCGCTGGGAAAGATGGGCGAAAGATATGGAATCGAGGCTTGTGGCAATGACAAAGTTAGTAAGTTATGATGGTGTCTGATAACAGGCAGCGGGATGACAGCAAAGACAGTAGAGCGTCAAAATGAGCCAACATACACTTCAAAGGGGTTATTTGGACGTACTGGAACACTTGGTTGCACTCCCGCTGCTTTCCATTTTCCATAAAAAATCCCAAATCACGCATGGCCGCCAAAAAGTCGTTTCATATAATGGCCGCCGCCGTGCAAAGAATAAAATTGGTAAAATCATGAACGCACCTTTAAGGAAAGGCAATCACCGTAGTAGAGGTCTGTGTGAAGTTGTGGACGCATAGCGCATTGAGTTCTTGTGTTATATGAATGGCCATCGCACAGCATTTGCAGTAATTTCTCGCAGGCAATTCTAAATCTTGGGATGATAGAGCAGTTCTTGGCGGGGTTTGAGGACTATTTGAGGGCCCATGTGGTCGCTGGAGCCCCGCTGAGGAGAACACGTACCAAACCTTGTGAATCGAGCACAAATTGAGTTAGAACGAGGCCAATACATGTGGTTGATGGCTGATGAGAATTAACAAACCCACGTGTCCGGCTTCCCACCACCCCTGAAAGCCGACACAGCCTCACGGCAATCGGGTCAAACTGGATCAATTTTGGTTTACGGGGGCGTCTCAACATCCTATTCAACCTCCAATCATAGTCCGTGGAGAAAACCCAACGGATTCTGTTATAATTCCCAAGTGGCCAGGTGGGTAGTGTGGCCAGGTAGGTGATAAAAGATAGCATGTGTATGGAGACATTAGATCTCACAAGTGTTTTCCGTTTCAGGTAGGGAAATGTCCACGCAGAGCCTGAATGAATCATTGTTTTCGCTGTTCACAAAATCTAATCTCTAATCTAATCTGTGATACCGTACTATATATGCCGTAATACTGATTACTGTAGAAGCGCGATCATCGTTAGTTTACTGTTGTTGTACCTTGACAAATAATTATACTTTTACCGCACACCATGACAAGCTGAGCTTCAAGAGCCAGAGTGTCCGTGCGACTACTTGGAAACCCCTCGCCGGCTGAGCACCCATAGTCTGCTCACCGCCACCGGTCACAGTGGCCCTGTGGAGGGTCAAACCATTCCTAGCTAGGGCACAGGCTAGAGTCCCGCTTACACGCGGACTCGCCTTGTTTAACTACAAGAAGACCACGATGGGTCGCGATCGTGGTGAGGCTCCTATAGAGCCCCCAATCCGACTTTGTCTTGCGAGGAGCTCCGCGCCGAAGCACAGAGGCTTCACAGTGGTGGACACACAGGGGAGCTCCACTCAAGCAAGACAGAAGATCAGATGATTACCGTCTTTCCGTGAAAAGGGACCCGCCCCTTCTCCGGAGACGCCGCGCCAGCAACGCAGCATCCTTATCGATGAAATTCTATCAATCCAATTCTTGTGACGATCCTAGTGCTCTTCAAGACTCTGCTTGGATTCTTATCTACGATACATCAAAGGATGACGGTAAAATCTGCCGCTTCAACATCGCTTGAGAGTCGACCACAAATTATGGAGTCGACTCCCCCCGCTGGAGCCATAGAGTGCATCCATACGGCCGCTCTGTGATCGCGGGACCTCGCGATGAATCGTTCCGCGTGATGGGTTCCGCGCGGACCGATCTCATCTCCACTCCTGTGTTGAGACGGGGTCGTGAAACATGCACCTCATTTCCAATACCCTCTCCCTTATTAAGGGAGAGATTATACCCTATTTTTCTTACTATCGCATCGCCCACCGCGCCTGTCCTTCCCATGGCTGACTCAGTCGAAGACGCTGCCAAAGCAAAACCTCGCTCTAGGAAGAAGACTCCTGCTGCCTCTGCCAGCCTGCCTCCTGAAATTGACAGCGCGGGGAGGACTTGCACCGCTACTCGCATCCTCGTCAACCTACCTAAGTCGACGGCCTCCGCCCCTGCCAACGCTAACGCGAACGAAACCCCCCTCGGCGCTGAGTTCCCCGTCCTGGATGAAACTCGCGCCGTCACGACCGACGGCACTCCGTTGGCGGTTCCCTTCTCTCACGAAGCCAGCGAAAGCGGGAGCGGATTGCCCGCCCTTCAGACCGTCTTGGGCTCCTCCTTGTCAGGAGTAGAGTCCGAGACTTCTGAGACTGAGAGTATGGAACCTCAGGAACTCCTCAGCCAAACTTACCTGCTTGCCAACACCGCCCGACGAGCAACCGCTCTTGAAGCCGAATTTCGCGAGGGTGGCGTGTACGACGTCATGAATGCGAGATTGAATGTAGAGTCCTCTGTGACTCCATCTTTTTCCTCGGTCGTCAATCCCGCCCCCTCTACTGCAGTTACGGTTCGGACCGTCGAATAGTCGTCAAGTTCTTCCACCGAAGTCCGCAACCTTCCGGTCTCTTCTGAGTTGAAAACCAAGCTCGTCCCTGGGCTTGTCGACAACGACAGTATTTCTCAGGCATTGCTTCAAAACCGGTGCTCGAAGCGTATCTTCTTTGCCTTTGGTCAATCAATCGAGGTATACAACGAAAACCTGTCTGCCTCAGTGGCTCGATACCACACTACTTTCGACCCTCACCGAGACGAAGACCCGCTCCTTGCGTTTGGGGCAGTGGACAGAGTGTTGCCCGGCAGGATGGCGGAGCAGTCCATCACCTTTCGCGACATTATTATCCGCTGGGCGACTGCTCACCGTAAATGGTTCTGGAACGATTTGCCTGAGGCCGTCACGCAACTTATGAAGATCAAGTTCTCTCCTCAGGATTTGATTGTCGTTCGTGGGGAGGACGGAGAGGAGGGAACGGAATACGCTCTCAACATGATGCATTTGGAGCAAATTGCTCAAATCGCCCTTGCCGTACATCAGGTCCTGGAGGGACTATATGACTTCATGGGCAAGGTCGGCAACTCCCGTTTCCCTCTTGACCCCGAGTGGAAAATCTTGAGACTTCTAGAGGACAACATCAGCCAAGCAACACTCCTCACCGCCTGCTCAACCCTTCAATTCCGACTGGAAAGAGCGACTCGACGTCTTCCTGAATTCCGTGAAGCGCGTACTCGGTATGGAGGCTCTGGACTCCATGAGCTCAGTGGACTCCACCCGAAGCTCAGTTCGCTCCGAGTTCGGACGAGATATCCCCAGCTACGAATTGGCGAAGCTGATGGCTCGCCCCGACTACCATCAGCACATTCACAGCCGAGACGCCTTGAAGATTTTCCAATCGGCCGTACCGGTGGCTCCTAAAGACATCCGCGACAACTTCTACAAGGAACAACCAGCTAAATCGGTGTCTCGCATTCCCTTGCCAGTGACTCCCGCTCCTTCTCCTCGATCTCGAGTCGAGAAGGAGGGGAATACGCCCGAGCCCGTGGCTACTGTCAAACCAGCTCTGAGGTTCGCCAACGTTCCTCCCTCTCTGTCAGCGGTCAAGCCGGGATCCGTCAGCACCGTTCCAGGGCTCGGACGAGTGCCCGCGTCTTGGAATCTGCCAGGATCTGTTCCTGCCCCTGCCAGGATTCCGACCCCGAGACCGAGCAGATTGACGCCAGGAGCGTCGTTGACTGAAGTTAACGCCGCCCGCGATGCTGCTATCGAGACCGTTCCCACTGTTCCTCCAACTGCGAATGCGACTACGGACCTTCCACCTTTGACGGGGTATACCACCCATCAGTTCCGGAACCTGCTACCCCTCCGAATTATGGAGGAGGAGGGTCAAACAGTGGCTCGGGCCGAGGTTCCGGTAATGGACGGAATGGAGGTGGAGGCCCGCCTTATGGCGGAGGGCCGCCCTCTGGCAGATCGCCTCGGTTACCCGGAGGAAGCGGAAGTCCTTCAGGGGATGGCGCGGGGGGTGGAGGAGGTGACGGCCTGCCGAATGGCGGAGGACCTCCCTTGCTCGGCCCTAACGGGAATCCCTGGCTCAACGAATGGCAACTCAATTGTAAACTGAACTTCTTATACCTGAGTGGGATGGGCACGACAAAACGGTCATCACCTACCTCTGAAAAATCTCTGAATTGGTCCGACTGTCGCCACAGATGGTAACGGACCTAGGCGCCATCGTCCCGCTCAAGTTCACCGATCGAGCGGAGATATGGTGGACCACGCAGTTGGTTTCCGTGTGTAACTACGTCAGTCAGAGCTGGACCTTGCTCTTCAAAGCCATCAATACGCATTTCCTCAATGACCAATGGCTCCAAGACCGGATGAGCGAATTCGAGGAAATGAAGTTCAGGCAGCGCGGACACGAGGAAGAGATGCCCATGGACTTCTTGCAACGCCGATCTTGCTACAACGCCTTCCTTTACCCGGATCAAGAGGACGGGACCGTCGTCGTCGACTGATTTCTGCGCACTGCTCCTACCGTTTGGCTCAGAGACATTAACTCCGAGCGGTACCCCAACTTGTTTTCGCTGTTTGCGGCCACTCGCCGGCATTGTGCCACTCTCATGGCAAGTTGGAACACTGCCGTGCAACTTCGCACTTTGGGCAACTACTACTCGCGCCGGACCAACCCTAAACACGCTCATGCTGTTGATCACGATCAGACGGATAAAAACCGCTGATGAGATAGATCCAGCGAGTGAAGTCGAGGAGCGAGAGGCTTCCGAGGATCCAGACGTCCTCGAACAGAGAATAACAATCACACGACTTCTACCTCCGGTAGAATGCGCTGGCCGGAAGGGAAGACCGTGAAGGGATACGCTTTCTCCAAGCGAGATGAAGTTCACAGCGAGCGAAAGCCCCCTGGCAATTGCTTCGTTTGCATGAGCAGTAATCACTTCACCCGGGATTGCCCTCATTACGGAGCTTGGGAAGCCATGAGGGATGCGAATATGCTGGACGTCTCGGTCTCCTACGAGGAAGATGAAGCAGATCGAGTCGAGTACTTAGCTATGGTAGCCGAACGCATGAACACGACTGAGTCTGCTTATTCGTGTGAAAATGAGGCCTGCAGCTATCGAGAAGTACACCATGTCCATAGCTCCAAGCTGGATGCGGCAGCCGTCCACGTAGTCCGGGAAAACCATCGAAACGGGAGGAGAAGACAGAAGTTTGAGGCCGCCGCGCGAGTCAAGGCTGCTGGAGGGAAGGGCAAGGAAAAGGGAGAGGAAGAATGAGTCAGCTTCTTGACGACGAGGCATTTCCGACGATGGCAGCAGTTTCAAAAGAAGCCAGAATCTCTAGCAGGAGGTAGGAGGCCGCCGAATGGTGATGACTCCCCCTCCGACGAGAAGAAGCCGAAGGAAAACAAGGAAAGGGCGGTTGGAGGATCATCAATTTCTAGACCTTCAGAAAACGGCATAATCAAGGCTGTACGAGCTAAATCTCATCCGCCGGGATTTGGAGCCCTAGGAGTCCGTGCGTTACACATGAAAGTTGCAGTGGGGTCGCCTGACGCTACTCCTATCAAAGGACGTCTCGACTCAGGAGAGGACATCACCTTAATGTCCAAAGAATACTTCCTGAGCCTGGGGTATTTGCCAAAACCTCGGGAGGGGCTGCGTATGAGACTCTACGCCTTGACGGGAGAAGCGAAGGTCTTGGGTTTCACGAAGTTCACAATGTACTCGCGAGCAGCCGATGGAACATTGATCAGCTTCGAGGTGGAGGTGTATGTCGTCCGGAACATGCGAGTTCCGTTGCTGCTAGGGGAAGATTTCCAGATGGCGTACGAGTTGGGCACTACCAGATACTCCAGTGGACACTGTGAGATCCGGATAGGTCAAACTGAACGCATCATCCCTGCCTCCTCCGCTGAAGCTGTTGATCTTGGCTTTGAGGTCCGCAAAGTCCATGCCGTTAGGGCTAAAGGTTTCATGCAGAAGACTGCTGCGAGACGAGAACGGACTCGTATCGAGAAATCGGGCAAAGACTCCCTCCCTCAAGTTTTAGCTGCCGAGGACGCGCTAGTGCACGCTGGCTCTGTTCGTAACGTTCGAATCATCGGACCGTTCGCGGGACGCAACCAGTGGGTAGTGGAGAAGGTGGTGATCGCTACCGATGACTGCTCGATACTCGCCGCCCCCACCACCTGGATTAACAGTGCCGCGCCCTACATTCCGATTGCCAATCCGAGTTCCCGACCTTGGTATGTGCGACGAGGAGAAATCGTCGGCCACCTCGTCGACCCGGAGACGTTTGCGGACAGACCCAAAGATGATGAGCAGCGATCTAAGATGTCGAACACCGTGGAGACAATCCGAGTTACAGTGGGTATGCTCCGGCAACGGGACCTGGCTTCGGCTACAGCGAAGGAGGATGGAACCAGGGAGGATGATAAGTTGGAAGGAGATGAGAACTGGGGACCTAAAACTACCGCAGTTCCTGAGGACCCTACTCCGGACGAGGACGTCTCGACGTTGGTCAATTGGGGACCCGACATTGCGGAGGAACACAAAGCCTCGCTTAAGGAAGTCCTGAGTAGGAACGCGAGAGCCTTTGGTGTGGGCGGACGGCTCGGCCACGTCGACACCAAAGTGCCCGTACCTCTCAAACCGGATACCCAACCGATTTCCCTCCCTATGTACGGAGTGTCCCCAGCGAAGCGCGAAGTCATCGATAAACAGATTGATGCCTGGTTTGAAGCGGAAGTGATCGAACCGTCTGTCAGCCCTTGGGATTTCCCTTGCGTGGTGGTTTACCGGAACGGCAAACCTCGCCTCGTCGTCGATTACAGGAAGCTTAACGAGAGGACTGTGCCCGATGAGTTCCCGATTCCGCGGCAGTCCAAAATACTGCAAGCGTTGAGCGGGGCTCAAGTTCTTTCATCCTTCGACGCATTGGCGGGATTCACTCAGCTGGAAATGGCAGAAGAAGCGAAGGAGAAAACAGCCTTCCGCTCTCACCGAGGATTATGGCAATTCAAGTGAATGCCATTCGGACTACGCAACGGACCCTCAGTCTTCCAAAGAGTCATGCAAGGGGTCCTAGCTCCATTTCTCTGGCTATTCACACTGGTATACATCGACAATATTGTCGTCTTCTCCAAAAGCTGGGAGGAACATCTGGTTCACCTCGATCAAGTACTCGGGGCGATAGCAAAGGCGGGAATCACCCTGTCGCCGCCCAAGTGCTTCATTGGATATTCATCTATACTTCTTCTCGGTCAGAAGGTATCTCGACTAGGTCTGTCAACGCATCGAGAGAAGGTCGCCGCAATTCTGGACCTGGCGGCCCCGAAGCACGTATTGGACTTGCAGAAATTCCTGGGCATGTGTGTATATTTTGCGGCCTACATTCCCTTTTACGCCTTCATCGCCGCCCCATTGTTCAAACTCCTCAAAAAGGGAGTGAAGTTTGAATGGCAGGCGGAGCACAAGATTGCGTTCCGGCAAGCGAAGGAAGCCTTAGCTGCGTCACCAGTCCTGGGGCACGCCATACAGGGACGTCCGTATTGCCTCTACTCGGACGCATCGGACTTCGCGATGGGTGCCAGCCTATAGCTGTCCGGGACCTGAAGGGAACGCCTGTATACGACCGACTTCTAGGTGCTTGGAAGGCCAAATTACCTGTTCCCAAACTATACGTGAAGCTCAGCAAGGATGTGGACGAACAATCTCATCCCGACGAGTGGGCCGTTGAGTTTGACGACACCATCGTGCACGTCGAGAGGGTCATAGCCTACTGGAGTCGATCGATGAAGCCAGCGGAAAGAAACTACAGCGTGATGGAAAGGGAAGCCTTGGGAGCCAAGGAGGCTCTGGTGAAGTTTCAGCCGTTCATCGGAGGGGAACAAATAATCCTGGTCACGGACCATGCGGCCCTTCAGTGGGCTCGGGTGTATGAGAATGCGAATAGAAGGTTGGTGGCGTGGGGAGCGGTATTTGCTGCCTACCCTGGACTTAAAATAGTGCACCGGGCTGGGCGGATCCATTCAAATGTTGATCCCCTGTCCAGACTGCCACGCATTCCGCCGCACAACTCTCCTACTCGCGACGACATTCCCGCTATACCGCCGGACCAGGAGAAAGTGGACCGGGCTCAATCTGCGGAGGATAAGGACACCTTTACTCAGGCAAAGCGGGCTGCCTTCTCAGCCTCTGGTGGGAAGACGTTACCTTTAAATACGAAGCCTATCCCGTGATGACTCGTCGACAAGCTAAGCTTGATGAGTCTCCGGAGGCAGAGTTAAGCGTCGAGAGCCCTGCTAATGACGACTTGCCGTTCCCTATCGGGGACCATTGGACTTATCCTACCGGAGTGCTACCATCTGAAGACCCGCCAGAGGAAGATTGGGAGCGAAAGTCACACGTTCTCTTGGGAGCGAAACCCGAATTTCTTCGAGAGTTCGCTAAAGGCTACCGTAAGGACCCCGCGTTCCGCCGACACTATGTCAAATCAGCCGCCAGTCCTGAGAACTTGCTCACTCCTTCCCGATTCCAGAAGGGAAACAACGGGCTGCTATACTTCCTCGACACGGACTGGAACTCTCGGTTGTGTATCCCCAAAGCTCAAGTGCCATTTATCCTCAAATGGATGCATGACTCCGCTATCGAGAGTGCTCACGCCGGACCAGAGCAGCTCCTCGCCAGAGTCAGAGAGCTCTTCTACTGGCCTAGGATGGCGCGGGATGTGGACGACTTTGCACCATCTTGTGACGTCTGTCAGAAGATTAAGGTTGATCGTAGAGCACCCATGGGGGGCCTCTGACCTTCTCATATCCCGAGCCGACCATTTGCCACTGTCTCGCTCAACCTCATCACTGGCCTTCCTCCGTCAGGTGAAAACAAGTACACTGTGATCCTGGTTATAGTCGACAAGTTGACCAAGTATGCGATTATAGTCCCCACCCACGATGGACTATTGCAAGAGGGGTTCGCTCGGATATTCGTTGAAAGAGTGGCAAATGTCTATGGATTGCCTGAAAGGATCATTGCAGATCGAGACAAGAGATGGTCTACAGTGTTCTGGCGTTCCACAGTGGAGTACTATGGGAGCGTCATGGCTCTCTCCTCTTCGCATCACCCTCAGACGGATGGACAGACTGAGGTTCTCAATTCGCTGATCAAGCAAATGCTCCGCACCTATGTCGCGTCTGATCGCTCGTCTTGGGCTAGGTGGCTTAGCGAAGCCTCCAGAGTGTACAACTCGTCAGTTCACAGCTCCACTGGATACTCTCCTGACTTCCCTCCTCATGGGGTATCAACCTCGCGGGGCCACTTCCTTCTTGGTGCCAGAAACCGATCCCGCCAAACGTCCCTTCCTGCCTAGTCAGAAGGCGGAGGAATACATCGCAGTCATGGAGAAACATCGCCAATCCGCGCGCGACGCTCTAGCACTCGCGCAGGAACGGCAGGCTCGAGCGTATAACAAGGGGCGACGTCCAGTGGAGGAGCTACAACCCGGAGATCTTGCCCTGGTCAACCCGCACACATTGAAACTCATAGACGTTAAGGGCACCGGCAGGAAATTAGTGCAGAAGACGATTGGACCCTTCGAAGTTATGGAGAGGATCAATCCGCTAGTCTATCGATTGCGTCTGCCCGACAATTACCCCATGCACCCTATATTCAATCTGGCTCATCTCAAGAAATACCGGATTTCGGACCCGAGATTCGGAGAACAAACGACGTTACCCCCGACTCGAGATCTCTTGAACGCCAGTGAAGAATATGAAGTCGAAGCGATTCTCGGACATCGCCTCACTAAACGCAAGGACAGAAATCGTCGGATGTACCTAATCCGTTGGCGCAGTTTCGAACCCTTGGAGGACTCCTGGGTATCCAATTACAGCTTGCGCAACGCTCCTGAGATTCAACAGGAATATCTGGATAGTTTGAAAAAATAATCCCATTCCCCGAGATGATCGGATCATTCGACCTGCGACCTTTGCTCTTGTTGATCACTCCTCTCTTTCTCTCCTATACCATCACTGCGGACGACCACCAACTCGAGTACGATTCCCCGAGTTCGCTGTCGAACACCGTGCTAGCCAAGCGTAGCGTGACGTCGCGAGACTCTGCCCTTGACCTCAAGAAATGGCCGGTTTCGATTCCCGCAAGTTCTCCACCCCTCGATTGCACAATCAGCATGGCTACCTCCCTGAGCCTTCCATCGACGATACCTTCCTCGAAGGTCAGATCTCTAGCTTCGGATCGTACCGAGGGCGAGTCGTTGAAGCCAGAAAACGACTGTGGCTGATCTGGAACCCGAATTCCGGCCAAGACCCGTATTACCCAGGTCCGGCCCCGCCTTCCTACGGGGTTCCCATAGCGTCCTCCCCCAACAAAGAAGATGCGACGGTCATGGCGGAAAGTGGGATTATACCCGCATACCCCAACCGTATGCTTCCAATCACCCCTGGCTAGGAATGATCACCTGGGAAGGGACGCAGGAGACTTCCAGCGTGGAATTCGTCTCAGGAGCCACGGTATGAACTTCGACCAGCGACTCGGAAGGGGAAATACGGACGGATTACCTCACTTCCCTCGCCGATAGAAACGACTCCATCGAACGGGTGACGGCGGCCCGGCTCCCTCAAGTCAACCAGCAACGATTCCTGGATCGGCACCCTATATTCCCTCGACGTGTTGACATCGAGCGACTGCGCAAACAGCACGTCTTCGATCGAGCGATAGACGCCCTCGCCGAATGCCAACGAGGGATCAAGGAGAAGCAAGCCTGGATCACCTTCATGGACAAATGGGCGGAATCTCCTCATCAGAGTGAGCGACACTACCCTGGAGGGGTCAATCCTGCCGACGATACTCTGATCGGGGTGTGGGCTAATGGGAAATCTGCCGATCTCGTCAACTGGTTCCTCGTTGAGGCCTACGTACCGTTGACAGACCTGGTATTGGGGCACCCGGGCATTTATTCAAATCTGCTCGAGTTGCAACATACTATAATGTACTTCATTACATTACGACGTCATCTCACGAGGGCTATTGCTGGCCTGAGCAGTTAGCTAAAAGGGATATAATGTGTCACAAGCCATTAGAAAGGCGCTGGACGACAATCCTGGAAAAGGGTTGAAGTGGGAAGTCGCTAATGGAGCAATCGCGGAAAGTGCCTTACCATCCTGGAAACGGATTGGGGCTACTGCACATCCCTGACTAAGGGCATATTACAAGGGAACATCCTTCTGAACCAGGGGATCAGTGTTAGGCATCATCTGACGTCTCCAGAACTGCCAAGAGAGAGCTGGACTTGGTCGATCTAACAATTGACTAAGAAACCACACTCAGGTACTGGGAAGCGGCGGCTATCACGATTTTCAGACAAATCACTTAAGCGGTTCAAGGCGGAACCATTTGGGCGGATGGTTACCAAGGAGGGTAACGGAGTGCTGACGAGGAGGTCGGCTAAAAGTTGACATATCAACAATATTCCATCACGATCGTTCTAAGCGATGAAGATCTTGACTCATCATTAAGCTCGACTCGTTGATGTTCCTTATAAATCTCTCTCAATTTTACTAATTGCTTGATATCTGACAAGAGCTCATCGGCTAGCTGCCATACCACTAGTCATATACCCTGAACCCTATTGCTCGTTTGTATCAGTCTCATTTATATTTAGAATCCTGTAACGTATTTAAGTGGATGGTTATGGGAGGAACACCAGTGAATCTCACCCCACCTGTTGGACGCGAAGTTACTAGACTTCACGCTTAACCGGTAGAGTAGTCATTCATTCGGAGACACCCAGAAGCTATACCAAGTTTCGTTTGTTTTCCCTGTTTGAATATTATCTGTGTTGGATTTGGATCTTTATAAACGATGCGTGAACATATTGGATAAACGGAACGGATGCGTGGAATATAAGGAAACCGATCAGACTTGACAATTGGTTGTAATCTCGCAAGGATTAGCAATCGCGGATACTATTTGGAATTGGAATTCATAAGAATCACTTGCTTTACGCATCGGAGTATTATCTCCAAACCTAGACCCACATCATACAAAACCGTTGAACATAAAATCTCGTCTGTCTATCGCGATTGCGCCTAGAACGGATTCGAGCAAGTTTATCTATATGACTTGTAGACCCGTAAAGTCTTGCTTCTCAAAGAGAACTAAAGTTCAAATTGCCACAATCTATACTGGATTGGAACCCCGAACTTGCACGAGGACTATAGTGTTTGAGTTGTTGTAGTTGCATTATTGAACCGCGTATTCATTTACAAGGTTTGTGTTGTGGTTATTTCACCGCCAGCCCCATAGTCAGTGTTTCACCGTGCATCTTCATTTGTGAACTTCCCCGTCTCCTACAAGGATCCAACACGCGGACCTCATTCCTGGAAGGAACGAATCTCGAAGGACTACTCGACAATGATCTGGGAAGACTTGCAGCCGGTATGGTAACACTTTTGCAAAGAACCATGACAAGAAGTGTCACACATTTTGCAAAACGCAGCGATAACCTTATATGGTACCTCGTGCCTAAAAAAAATGCGCAAAATGAGATTCAAACGGCTGACCTCCGGATAACAATATTATCCGGCATCATTACCATTACACCAGGAAGGTTATAGATGCCTAGGTTGCTTACCCAGTTAGGCAGTTAGGTCAAGCCTAGGCTTGACCTAACTGGGACTGCTCATACCCAGACCTAGGGCAGGCAAGCTGCCCTAGGTCTTTGAAAATTGATGGGGTAAAAAACCCTAACCAACCCTAACCAACCCTAACCAAGCTAACCAACCCAAACCCGTAACCAAAGAACTCCAATATACCTGGGGCTAACCCCTAACTCTAACCTTCTAACCCTAACCCTAACCACCCTAACCGTAACCTGGCCCTATGCGGGCCCTACAGGGGTGGTGCAAGGCTTATTCTGTATTTTCCACCCCTATATGGCCTCTCCAAACTCATTGAGCAATACAGCTATCATAGTGTAGTGGTTAATGCATGGATCCAATTATGGCCATCATGCAAAGGTTTTTGGTTCGAATCCCACTGGTGACTTTCTATTTACCTTTCCTTATTTGGATGTCCGGTGGCTGTACGCTCACTAGCCAGTACCTTTGCAAAAGATGTGACAGTCATAGCCAGCCTTTTTGCAAAACACTTACTTGGTCTAGTGAGACTTGCGAGTGCGCAAGGAATGAAGTACACCGATACGGAACTTTACTTTCCCCTTCAAGTCAACGCCACGCCCGAGAGAGATTTGGATCAAGTGGCCGCCAGCCTTCACTGGCAACTGGACGTTCCCTGGGCCTGTCCCTTGCACGAAACCGACAACGTGGAGGACGCCTATCACCGTCTGGAAATTCCCCCCGTCTCCGGTGACGCCGTGAGCAAGGGGAAGTGGACCATCTTCGCCGAGGACGAGCCGGATGAGGATGAGCCATACGTCGGCCCTCTAATGAAATCTCGAGGTTCGAACGCGCGAGGCAAAGGGAATGCGGACGAAGATGATGAGGTCTGGTATGACCGTCAACTGAAACGGAAGCTCATATTTTCGGACCTCCCCCCTTTGCCTCGCGTACTAGAGCATGTCGACGAGGAATTCGGTCGACCAGTCCCTGGCTGGGCCTTCGGAGGACGACAACATCAGAAATGGGTCGGGGTTGCTCCGTCCGTGTGGATGTACCAAAGAGAGAAGGCCTCCCAACATCGAGTCGGTGAGAGATACTCTCCTCCTACTCCTCTGTTGCAGAGTCCGGAACTTGAGGTGATCAAGGCTCAAGCCACCCTCCCGGCGAGCGTCGGACGCGACCCTTTGCCCAGCAACAGCTCTGAAGTCTCTCTCGGTCCCAAAGAAGACGGTGAAATGATGGACGTGGACCCGCGCGTGAACGTGGAAGTAGCCCCACCGTCCGAGCCTGAACCCGAGACCGGCCCATCCTACGTTCTTATCCACGGCCATAGTTTTTCTTTTAGCACGGAGGATCTCAGGGCTTGGCTGCGACATCTAGGCAATGATGCCCTTCTGACGAGCGTCGTGGGCGTATACCGGCTCCTGCAGTCCGACTATCGGGTCGACTACCTCTTCGAGATCAACGACTCGAACAAAGCGGAGAACCTGCGTCAGGCGGGTGATGACATAACAGAGCCTCTGGCACCCGGCTCCTGGATCGTGATAGGTTCGAGCGCGCCACCATGGGACAGCGTCGATTCGGTCTAGTCTCCACACCTCCCCCGGAGAATGTCGCGCCAAAGAAGCCCAAGCTACCTACTTTTAAGAAGAACGTAGCTGCTAGAGCTCCACTTGACGAGCGTCGAGCTCTGGTTACACCTGGGCCTGGTACTTCGCTCCGTGGAAGAACTCGGTCTCCTCCTTGACCCCAGCCAACCCTCCGGCGGTTTTCTCGGTCGCTGTCCCCACGCCCGAGACAACGTATGCGGAGATGAAGCCCGACTCCTCCTTGATACAAAGAGCGCCGCTCGCCTCAGGACCGACGCTTTGAACCGGTCTCTAGGAGACGTACCCCTTCTCCGCATTACTGGCGAGGCCCTTCCTTCCCCCTGCAGAGACGGACTCCTTCTCCTCCTCGTCGGCGATCACCAGTTCGAGAGTCCATACGAGATAGCTCTTGGTGCTCGGAAAGGGGACGGGATCCTCCAGTTCGACTTGGTCAAGGGCGGCCGAACGAAAGGAGGGAACCAGCCCTGGCTGAATGCTTGACGGATCCTGACGCGGTCAACAAAGAGGGGAGAATGTCTGCGCGAACTGCTTGGGGTTCCGGACACCATTCTCCTCCCACGGCGCCTCGAGCGGACCGTCTTTTGACGAGTCGCGGGGAGAGAGTTCCCGCTCCAGCTGCAACTGTGCCGTTGATTCAACGTTTAACAGACCCAAGAAGCCGTTGCTGGAACGACTGCAACCTTCGCAGGGTACGGGGGAAACGAGCGCTGTTGGAAAGGATGGACGTTGGGCTGAAGGAGCAGGTTACGTCGCAGAAGGCTAGTTCGGGCCACAGGCACGCCCACAACCGACCGAAGAAACATCTGGAGAGGCTGCTCCGCTTAGAGGAAGAAATTCGGAGTGAATTGGAAGAAGTCCGATGGACTGACGCAGAAATCGATTGGTTCATCGATCAAGAAGAAATGCTGCCTACTTCGAAGGAGGATGACGACTATATGGATGTTGACTGATGCTTCCGTGCTGGGGGTCTCTGTGATACCGTACTATATATGCCGTAATACTGATTACTGTAGAAGCGCAATCATCGTTAGTTTACTGTTGTTGTACCTTGACAAATAATTATACTTTTACCGCACACCATGACAAGCTGAGCTTCAAGAGCCAGAGTGTCCGTGTGACTACTTGGAAACCCCTCACCAGCTGAGCACCCATAGTCTGCTCACCGCCACCGGTCACAGTGGCCCTATGGAGGGTCAAACCATTCCTAGCTAGGGCACAGGCTAGAGTCCCGCTTACGCGCAGACTCGCCTTGTTTGACTACAAGAAGACCACGATGGGTCGCGATCATGGTGAGGCTCCTATGGAGCCCCCAATCCAACTTTGTCTTGCGAGGAGCTCCGCGCCGAAGCACAGAGGCTTCACATAATCTATCAAAGTTCAAATAAATGTCCATGAAACATTGAGTATTGCTCCGCCTTTTGCTGGCAATGAAGTGCAATATAAAAAGTAGGGAATAAATGGCCTTGAAGTGAGTGTCAAAACTATAGCTATTGAGGCAATCAATAAGCCTGTTGATACTTTAGATTTAGAACTAAGTTTAGAGGGAAATGAAATAAGAAGTATGGATTCTCATTTAAAGGGGTATTAAACTGAATACAAAGCTTCAGGTTGCAGACACGACTAAACTCATCTGCAGACCATCTGCAGACCATCTGTGGATCATCTGCAGATCATTGTCATCGTAAAATGTCAGGCAAATATTCATCATGACGATCATCTGCAGATCACACCGGGGGCAACCAGTGAGGCATGCAAACACCAAGTGCGTTACACACATATGGCTCACAGTCAGAACAAAGCCCACAAAGGTGCCTTTAACAAGCAAAGGGGGGCTTTGTTGCATGCTTTGTTCCCCTGCACCGGAGAACAAAGCATGTAACAAAGCCACCCTTATTCTGGTAAAGGCAGCTTTGTGGCCTTTCTTCCATATGGGAACCACATGCGTGTAACGTATGCATTGTTCACATGCGTCGTTGGCTGCCCCCGGTGTCATCTGCAGACCATCTGCAGACTGTCTGCAGATGAGTTTAATGGTGTCCGAAATCTAAGCTTTTTTATTCAGTTTAAAACCCCCTTAAACAAGAATCTATACTTCTCATTTCATTTTCCTCTCACACTGGTTGGGAGATTCAAATTTTTCAGCGCAATTTACGGTGAAAAATGTCAATTGTTCTTCAGACATTTTTCACTGAAAACAATGGTGAAATTTTCAAACCTTTTTCACCCCTTTTCAACTTTCTTTCAAGTTTTTCACCTCAAACCGGAAAAGTGGTGAAAAAGCTTTGAAAATTTCACCATTTTTTCACTGAAAAATGTCTGAAAAACAAACGACATTTTTCACCGTAAATTGTGCTGAAAAATTTGAATCTCCCAACCAGTGTCAACTTAATTCAAAATCTAAAGTATTGATAGGCATATCAACCGGCCTGATACCTATAGTTTTGGCACTCACTTCAAGACTGTTTATTCCCTATTTTTATATTGCACTTCATTACCAGCGAAAGGCGGGGCAATACTCAAAGTTTCATGGACATTTATTTGAACTTTGATAGATTAGGTTAGAGATTAGATTTTGTCAAGTTGCAAATCAAATATATAAAATTCAGTTTCTGACCAATTTATGTGTATTAAGATACTTTAAAAAAGTGTAGCTAACTTAAATGCCTGTTAAATTGAGGAACCGGCGGTGTGATTGTGAGGGCACTCAGTTTTATAGCCAAAAGTACAGTGGCGACGAAAAGTTCTGCACGCGGTCGTTCTGGCCCGTGATGGCATCAAATCACCTCAAATAAAATTGTACAACAAAATATGAGTGATTTCGAGTGTTTATGCACCATTTTATCCATACCTATTCTGTACCATCATCTCATAATAAAATCAACAGCAGTTTTCCGAAAAATCAAGTCTGTGGATTTGAGAGATATCAAAAAATGGTATATGCTATCTCGAACTACTTGTAAATGCGACCCTATCCATATGTTGGTTGACCCAAATTGATAGGGATTTGGGCTCAGCATCTCTGTCGCAAGTTGGTCATTTTCACTGAAATTTGCTTAAAATGGCACAAAAACACTGAAGATGACCAACTTGCAATGGATATTCTGAACTCAAATCCCTATCAATTTGGGTCAACTAACATATGGATAGGGTCGCGTTTGCAAGTAGTTTGAGATGGCACATACCATTTTTTTGATTTCTCTCAAATCCACAGACTCGATTTTTCAGAAAACCACTGGTTATTTTATTACGAGACGACGGTACAGAGTAGGTATGGATAAAATGGTGCATACACTCGAAATCACTCACATTTTGTTGTACAATTTTATTTGAGGTGATTTGATGCCATCACGGGTCAGAATGATTGCGTGCAGAACTTTTCGTCGCCACTGTACATTTATAGCGTGAAATTTTGATATTATATGAGGAAATATTAAAAGTGCACTCTGACCGCCATACCGGGCATTGCGAGTTCTCCACAATGGATATTTCGCTCACCTCTTCTTTGCCTTATCTTGATTTCTGACATTCTGGTAGAGGACACGTCCCCTGGGTTGAGATCTATCAATAACTACCAACACTGTTGCGGCGCGGGTCTCGCACTGCTGCTAAGGGCATCCATCCTCGATATCTGTAGCCTTCTTGCTGCCGGCGGCCGCTCGCTTTGAGTACAGGTTTTACTTGGGGGGCAGCTTCCAGCGACAGCGTGTCCTCCGGTGCGCCGTCTAGTGGAGTCATTGCTTCTCTGGATTGATTTTCATCGCTCCTCGCTCTCAGTATTTCAAGTTCTCTTGTCATGCCCGACTGGCCAGGCACCTCTGTTGGTAGAGATGTAAGTGTTGGCTGACTTCGATGCATTTCCTTGTATATATATCCCTCTTCCCTTTCGTTCCTTCCCTGCCATCGCTCTCCCCCACCGTTATACACATGCTAATTTTATCCTCACCTTAGAACTGCCACACACACCAACCTCTGTGCCGCTCTTCCCACCAATGTCGACCACTTCGGCCGCGGGCAGGGACGTAGGAATGTGGCTTTGACCCAATGCAGCCGCGGCGCATCGAGGTGTGTTGCTTTCCCCTCTTATCCTCCGTTTCATTCTACTGACCTCGTCCGCAGAGGTCTCGCCGATGCGTACCCATGTGCGGCCTTGACACTTCAAATGAGCGTGTATGTTGAGGTTCAGAACAGGTGGCTATGTCCTGATTCCGCGGCCGGTGGCTCCAGCAGCCAATTTTTTTTTTCTTGAAACATTCAGAAAAGGAAAAGCGAGAGAGAAAACATTGTAGCTGTCTGATGCGATGTTTCCTTTTATCTATGTCGTTGCTGGGTGCGCTGAGAAACAGTGTTGGAAGGCGGTGGAGATTGGCGTCAATTGAGTGGCACTGGGCACCACGGACCTACTAAACAATTCAGGATGCTGCTAGGGACCACCTACCTTATCCCAGAGCAGCTGAGAGAGGCTGTACATCGCAGGTGGGCCCACCTCCACGGATGAGATACATAGTTACAGTGCTGTCTAAAATAGGGTTGCAAAACCGCAAAGATGGGAATGGCACGGGTACAGCCTATTACAGAGGCAGGTATGAGACGCATAGGTCCGCTTATTGAAGAAAACATCAGAATGAACAACAGAAAGGTGTAGTCTGCCGTGTTTGACTGCGAAGGCGGCAGCCATGCGGCATCATCGTCAAATCCCTCACTGTACACTTTTGAGTGAGAGCACCGGAATCACTGTGTTCCCACCCCCTGTAGACGCACGTGTGTCGACCTTATCTGATATGTGTCGACATGCGGCAATCTTCGGCTACGTTCGGCTACCTCTGTCTACATCATGATCTACGCCGGCCTTCGGCGACCTTATCTGATGTGTGGCTAGGTGAGTCTACATGGGGTAGATGCACCGCATCGACCCGTTCGGCTACCTAAGTCTACCTTCGTCTACGCTATAGCCACGCGTAGAACACTCCTCACTCAACTCCGGACTTTAATATCATGTACAGAGCCCTCATCCTCAGTCATGTAAGACGGAGGAAGACTCAACTGACCCTTGCCGGCCCCACATCAGACAATTGACAGGCATCAAATGGATCGAAACCGGCATGAAAAAAATTCACACATTTGGAAGTTTTCTTCTTCAAACATCTATTCAGCCCATTCCACATTGATGGTAGGTGGACTTGTGTATCTTTCACTTGACTGATCTAGGTCAATGTACATCTGTCTACCTTTGTCTACGTGAGTCTACGTAGGTCTACGTAGGTCTACGTGAGTCTACATCAGTGGACCTAGATAGACCCATGTAGACCGACATGGACATATGTAGATCGACTATGTCTACATGACGTAGATGCAGGTAGACAAAGGGGTCCGTCTACCCTTCGTCTACGAGGGTAGACAGACCCTCTGTCTACATGGGGTGGGAACGCAGTGAATGCAGTTATAAATATATAAGAAACGGGGAGGAGTGTAATGTGCCGAGGCGTCTGAGAAGTACGAGATCAGGTAAGATTGAAGTGTCTGGCTGCGAGAGACTAATCTCTCACAACACCGAATCCCCTCGATTTACAACCCAATTACGGTTAACATTGGCGCAGTGATTTCCTGTTCTTCGGGAAATCGGCTTGAGGATCTCGTCGAGATTGCCTTCCTGCCGCGAACCGACTCCGCCCCTGACAGACCTTAATTCGGGTCAAGGTACCAGACAGTAAGTAAAATGCAGGTCTTGGTGACAGCATCACCGGAGCTGAGACTGGCAGATTGAACAATATTAGTCCCAGCCACGAGGAGGAGATGAATCATACCGGGTCCAACCGTTCTCCATGATGACTCCCGTATCCCAACACTGGCTCAGCCAAGTGAGTCATATATTCAAGCACTTTGGAATCTCATCCGATTTTGAGGACTATGGTACGAATTCTACTTCAAAGCTAGTTCGTAATTGAAGTTGATCTACCCAACAGTTCTATTGGAGCGTGTTTCCTTTTTCCTCAGCATTCTCTCAAGTAGTACAGCAGCCCCACTCGAAGGCTTCCTGTTTTTCTGCCCACCTAGGGATTTTAGTATTGGTCTATCTTCATTCAAATGGCCGGACTGTCCGGCCTATTGGTCCCTAGATCCGTTCGGTGCCGACCCACTTAGCTGGGAAGATGCAGCTAACCTCGGCTTTTCCTCTCTGCAGCAATGGCCCAATTTTATAGTGTGAGGGATAGTACATGGCCGCAGTTCCAGAAATGTGTTGTTCTGTGGCACAGTGAGGCCAGTGGGGACCTAAAAGGAAATTTGGACTGCATATGAACTGCGATGAAAGCTATTGAGCCACGAGACCCACTAGTTCAGCTGGAATGCACGAAAAGGTGTTAAATTCAACAGCTTATGGCTACGGCGCAGTTGGCTGTTTCACCTCGAGAATCCCAGTTAGTGCATGATCGCAGTTTTTACGCAGTCCAGAGAGCAGCGGAAATTCTGGACACAGTGTGAATGAACTGTCATTTCTGGATAGAATGGAAGATCTAGGCAAGCTTTGAAGCGTAGTTCCGACAGGTCATTTGACGAAGCCAAATGGAGATCCAGGGAGAGGGCGGGTGGAGGAGAGTTAAGGAGCGAGGACATATGGGGTGAATGCACCACCATTTGGCCATCTCATCAAAGAATAGTCAATTAATCTCGTCTTAGTTGAGAGAGGCAGTATAGATGTAGGTGTATAAATGGGTTATCAAGAAATGCTTGGGACAAATGGGGACGACTGTTGAACACGAGATGGGCCGCGGGGGGGAGAAACCATGGTATGAAAGGAGTTAAAGACAGAGGATCCACAGAGGAGGAAGGAAAGAGCAAAAATATATGGGGAAATAGCATAGCCGAGGAGCCATTTGCTTAAAGAACGGTTAATCATGACCATACGCTGGTGTGTGTTGGCTTGAATAACTGTAATCTGATGTTCATCTGCCTACACGCGATGTTCTCTGCCCTTTGCGGAAGAGGAACAATCCCAATATTGTGATTGCAACTCGGCAATTGGCCTCGGGATTAACCGAGCATCGCAACAAAAGAACTTTACTATCTGTCTCCCAGGAACAGGAGTGTAAGGTATGGATAAATTGCATCCAAAAGGATTCCTGCCTAGAACAATCCCCAAAATGGGTGGTTTGAAAGCACAGTTGAAGTCGCGGCCATTGTTCGACGGGCCGTTGAGCGAGGTAGCAAATCTTCAACGGAACGGGCACGGCATCCGTTCAACGGGTACCGTGGAACCGTCCTGATGGAAGCCTAGAGGTACGAGGTAATTAATGTTATAGCATCTGTTTATAAGAGACTAATGGAAGCCCTATTCATTTCTGGTCCCACGTGAATTCTGTATGTGAGGATAAGGCCCTGATCAGGTGCCCAGAATCTTTTCTAGAATTTTTGCTAGAATCTGATACGGCACCCAAACTCGTCCCTAAACTACCCTAGAATGACAAATATTGTTGATTTATGGATACCTGAGCACCGAGGGTGGCAGACGAAATGCGGTCAAAAATTGCTCCAGTTTCTAGAACTCCTCAGGAGATTTCTGGTTCAACTCCAGAATGTGTTGAATATTTTGAAGTCACAATTTCCCTTCCACCTCGTCTGATGCATATGCGAAGAACCACACATATTTCCATTCTAGGGCAGTTTAGGGACGAATAATGTGAGAAAAGTACATATATGGAAGATTCTGGGAAAAGATTCTAGAGTACCCGATCAGGGCCTAAGTAGTGTCGCTTTTGGGAACTGCTAAAATATTACTGTCACATTCCTTATTATGCCCCATGCATATTTTCCTTTTGTCATTCTTGCGCTGCTGCATCGATTCTGCTTGGATTCAGCCAAGTTCCCATATCAGATCAAACGCGGCTGTTTGGATCTCAGATCAACGTTGCCGGCTTCTTTCTGACCACGACGACGTCAACCCAACCGCGCTGTCAAAATTGGAAATGCCGGATCGAAGCTGGCGGCTTCTCCCCTCCCTGTCTCCCATTCTCACTCCATCTACACTGTCTCGTTTTGGCCACGCTAGCCTGAAGTAAGTCAGAATTGCGCTCCGCTGCTCGACACGCCCCGCCCCGACTCTGCCCTTACTTACGCACTCACAGGACAGGCTGCAGGCTCACAGGTGCGTCTCACACACTATATGAGCGCTGACATTACCACTCCACTATACAGACCTCGCACACCGGCGCACACCCTGCAAAAGAAGCTGGAGATGGATGCAGTCTCGATCTCATATGGCCTGGGCTCGGTGGTGCATTGCATCGCACCCATCTCTTTCCCGCCGTGTCTGCGTTGCGTCTTCGCCGACGTTCACGCTCCCAGTCGCCCTTCCTCCACGCAGGCCTCCTCGAACGGCACCCGCTCAGCGCCGCCCGCCGCTGCCCCAATCCCAAGTCCTGATGCGCAAGCGCTGCGCTGGTGGACCCTGCCGCCTGTCTGCAAGCTCAAGTTCGGCTGCACAACCCCGACTGCGCCGCGCTCCATCCGGGTACGCTTCGCACGCACGACGTCCCGATCAGTCTGCCCGCGCACCTGCATCCGGCTCAAGATGCAAGTTCGGCCGTACGACTGTGCACAACTCCTTCACTCCCTCCCTTTCCGCCCTTTCCTGTCCCCTTCCCCCCCTCCTCCGCTGTCCTCGCTTGGTCCCTACTCCCTCGTCCCACCCGTCGCTTCCCTGTCCTGCAGTCACTCCGGAGGCGCCGATATCGACGTTCGCTCGCGCCAGAGCACCTGCGGACCGACATACGACTTTGCCTTGCGAGTGCAACGCCACGCTGTGCATGCCCGAGTCCGGCGTCGACTCCAAACGCGCTCCGCGTCTGTCCTGTCCTGCCCTCCCGGCTTTTCCTTTTCTCTCCACATCGGTTCCCTTGTCCGGCGCGCCCCGCGACCACCTCCCCGATTACCCCTCTGCTCCCTCCTTGCCTCCCTGTCGTATACAATGCTGTCAGCCAGTAAATCGGGTGAATAAATACAACCTATTTTCTTCCTACTTCCACTTGCTGATAGTGCGAGCGATCAGTATTGGATTCGAATAGCTGAGAACGTACCGTGTCGTGTATCTCTCATCAGGGTTTCTTTGTCTGCTTCGGGGGCTGTATCCCATGGCTCAAGCGTCTATTTTGAGCCCTTCTTAAATCGAGCGAAAGCTGTCATGCCGGCGCTTACCTTCTCTTCCTCTTCCCTCGACGAGAGATGGGCGACGAAACCCATGTAAACGAAGACTTCCAGTCTGGATCGCCCGGAAAGAAGCCTGGACCCGCTTCGTGAGTACTTCAGTGCCGCTTCAAGCCGTGGCTTATCAGTGCCTATTTCAGCTATAGTGTTTTCTCGGGTTCGCATCACTTTACCGTGACTGGTGGGACCTTCAGCAGCACCACAAAGACCGCAAACCACTATCATATAGCTCCGACTGTGCCGTCTGGTAATTGTCTTCAGCATGTCTTGTTTACGAATGGCGCTGAATATTGCACAGATTATCGACGAATCACGATGGGAGATATAGACTTGCAGCATGAAATACGCTTGGACAAGCACTCTGGTGTTGCAGAATACCGACGTGAACGACGCCAGCGTTCGAAAGTTATATTCGGCCAAAATCCCCGGCCGAAAGTCAGTGTGACAGTGGCCACCTATCAAGGCGAGAGTGCAGGAGAGGTTGCCGCATTAAATTTCTTGATATCCGGATCCCTTAATACTTGTCAGGAATGGCGGCGAGATGTTGCGCAATATATGGTCGTGCGGTAAGTCGCTCATTCACCATACGAAGGCCACTGAATGCACCCAGCCATCCAAACATGTTCAGCTTTTCGCCACTGCGAGTTCTGGGGATATATATGCTACAATCTTTCATGACGGTGCGATCTACAATTTTCAAACGGCGATACTAAGAAATTCAACGTAGATTTGATACCGGTTCGACAACTCATGGAGCTGCACCGGAACTCACATTTTTTCAACTGTGTACATCTATGCTTACATTGTATGTATCTGCTGCTTCCTGCTTGCCGAATGCATATCAATTTATCTCAGAACATAGAGTTCAAAGTATGAACACTCAACGTCGCTTGTACGACGCTGAATCTGTGTAGGCGATCCAGGATTACTTCTACTCCACTTTTCAACACTTGGTGGTGAGTTCACTCGCCTGATTGCGATTTTATCCTGTCGACATATATAGGACGACAATGAGTGTACCTTTTTCGTACGTCGCTCAACCGGCCAAATCTGCGTGGACCTCGAACCAGGCAATATCTACCTCTACTCGTACTCTCACCTGGGTCAGAGACCCAACCAACCTGAATTGAAATCGTTGAATGCCCCGAGCCTGGAGGCCGCTGCCCTCGACTCGTTGACATTCACGGAATATCACGAAATGTGCCATTGGCATCTCTCACAACACCGAATCGCCTCGATTTACAATCCAATTACGGTTAACATTGGCGCAGTGATTTCCTGTTCTTCGGGCAATCGGCTTGAGGATCTCGTCGAGATTGCCTTCCTGCCGCGAACCGACTCCGCCCCTGACAGACCTCGTTGGGATACGGGAGTCGTCATGGAGAACGGTTGGACCCGGTATGATTCATCTCCTCCTCGTGGCTGGCACTAATATTGTTCAATCTGCCAGTCTCAGACTCCGGTGATGCTGTCACCAAGACCTGCATTTTACTTACTGTCTGGTACCCTGACCCGAATTACTGGCTCAGCAAGCGAATCATATATCAAGCACTTTGGAATCTTGTCCGATTTTGAGGACTATGGTACAAATTCTGCTTCAAGCTAGTCCATAATTGAAGTTGATCTACCCAACAGTTCTATTGGAGCGTGTTTCCTTTTTCCTCAGCATTCTCTCAAGTAGTACAGCAGCCCCACTCGAAGGTTTCCTGTTTCTCTGCCCACCCAGGGATTTTAGTATTGGTCTATCTTCATTCAAATGGCCGGACTGTCCGGCCTATTGGTCCCTAGATCCGTTCGGTGCCGACCCACTTAGCTGGGAAGATGCAGCTAACCTCGGCTTTCCCTCTCTGCAACTCCTCACGAGGATCCGGGGAAGGTCATGGGACGCCGGGGTTTACGCCGGACTTCGGCAGTTCCACCAGGCCAAGGGTTTTGATCCAGAAAGCCAGGATCTCACTGTACATCTTGGGCAGCCGCTGTATGAATTGCCCAGCGAGATCGACCTTCCATTCGCTCATAGTGAGTCCACAGCCCGCACACAAGCAACTGCTCATGAATGAACAGTTGATGATCAGCATTTTACACGGTGTCCCCGAGGAACAGGATCCAAGCGGGTCTATCACAGAGCCCGAGAATGTTCTTGAATCCGCTAATGCGGGTGATGGTGTGTGAATTTATTCGCTTAAACCAGCTTTTCGACTCAAGAACTCTTGGCAGAGGCAGCGAATGCCTCACCTGCGGAGGAGATACCGGTTTCTGGCACATTCACATTCACATTCATGTTGGTTGTCCAATTGTCGCCGATTTTGTGCTTGATATTGTTTCCTGGCTGTATGACCGGCTTTGGAGGTTCGAGTGACTTCTCTGTTCAAGCTGGTCCTTATAAGGACGGCCACGGTCAAATGTTTTGGTCCACCTCATTGTTTATTTATTGTTTTAGCCAGTTAATAAACAATAAGCAACACATTAAAACAGATACATGCTCAGATCCCAGCTCTCCGAGCATTCATTCAAGGGATACTGTGAGTAACACAAAGAGGCAGACTCCCCAAGCGATTCCAGCCTCACACTAGCCATGCCCTCAGTTGCGTCGGAGAGCTATGATGCCTTACCACTTGATTTAAAATGCCGAAAACCAAATTTATTGTACCCTTGGTTGTACCCTTGGTTGTACCCTTGGTTGTACCCTTGGTTGTACATATACCGTCGAAGTTCAACATAGATTAGATATTCACAACAGGATTTATCCTGTATGTGCCTATTTGGGGGGAATCTGAGGGGGGAGGACCAAGAATGTCGCAAATACGTCACATGACTTGCATTTATTTAGTCTCACTTATAGTCAGACAGTGACTCCACGAGATTCATGATAGTCGATGAATCTTTATATGGAGTCTGATTTCGTTGGCACCTGTCAACAAGGACCCTCGTTTTGATGCAAACATGTGATTACTTCCCCACGCACAAATTCGGACGATCTCGTCTCACCACAACCTTGGGGCACCAGAAACGGTCTCCATCGCATACATATAGCATTTCCCTACCCTTAGCCTTTTTCCACAAGAAAAATTGGCAGAAAATGCGGAAAGTAGGATCAATATTTGTGTTTCTTCTGCATAACAGCAAGCTGTACCCCCAAATATTGATTCAAAAATTGTGGAATCTATGCAAAATACTCATTCAAATAATATCATGGGTTTCCGGACTTCAAATTAACAGGAGGACACCCTGAGGAGTGGTGAACTGTGAAGCTCGACCCAATTTGGGCGTGGGGAAACGGTCACGTTTCGCATCAAAAAGCGAGGTCCTTGTTGACAGCTGCCAGTAGATTCAGACTAGCATTTATTACCATTTGGAGCTAAGTAAATCGGACGGCCCCGGGGCGATCCCGGCCCGTCTTCTTTCCGGAGCACATCTTTCAGCCACACAAACCTCAATGTGAGCTGGTCGGGCGCTTGCGCGCCGACCGAGCGAACATTGAGCTCTCGGCATGTCTGAAATCCAGACGTCTCCCAGTTTCCTGTTTGTGAACCCGCCGCTCGCCGGCCTACGGCCCATCATGTGGTTGAAAAACCAGAACACGGTCACATGATCCCAATCGTTGAGTTCCTAGAGCGCGAACTTGCCAAGAAGTTTCCACGCCGCACAGAACCACCCACCATATTGAAACCATTTCGAAGAACCGACTATGAAATTGGTATCTATGCTACTTACTCGGTGGTGACCCTAAAATTTAGCCCACCCGACGGCGGAGCGGCTCTAACTAGGTGTGGATTCAAATAAATATAGCCCCGATTATAATTGCCTCACACTCTGGAATTCCAAGCAGAGTAGTCCATCCGACATACGTTAGTATTCAGTTGGTTTGCTCGAAACTCCAGTAAGAAGAAATTCTCATTTAGATTCAACTTGAATCACGAAGCTTTCTGATCCGGCCAAAAATAGCGAACGGGGGTCGGACATATCGTACAAAGTTAGTTGGTTTGCGTCAGCTGGGTCGCGGCTTGAGTGCCATAGCCGCATTATGTGCCTGCCACCGCGGGTGCCAAAGGAACAATGCAGATCCGGAATGGAATGAGATTTTACATACAAGTCCCCGTGGAATTAATCAAAAACTAGGAGAAGTGGAAGGGAGGGCCCCGTGTTCAACGGGACATTAACCACATGGGGAGGGGACGGCGGTTCGTCACCTGCATATGCGCGGCTAATGGATTGCTGACCTCCGTTCTGGCGTTTGCATGATCCGACAGCTCAAGAACAGAACCGGGAAGTCGAGGGGGAAAAGGATGAGAATGCATTCATTGGTTTGTTAAGGCAACGCGACAGGGGAGTAGGGAGAGTACAGCAGTAAGTAATTGAGCAAATGAGCAAAGCAAGGCAGTGAATAACAGGAAGCCAGTGGGCTACTAAGATTCTTCATAATAAGTAAGCATGCAGCAATCCTAGAGCGCGAAGCGCAAGATGTCGTCGAGTAGATTAATGCGATAGATGCAAGGAAGGAGAAAGCCAGGCGAGGCCCTATGTATATATGGCAGCAAACGCGTCACATCTCTGTAATTATTAGTCCGCAGTCCGCAAGAAGAGAGGCACGTAGATGACGAGATTTGAGGAGATGGCGTGAGGGGAAGAGACGTTTCGTTACTCTGGACGAATGAATGAAAAATAAACAGGCCAGGCACGAGCAGGCGGGCGGTCGTAGGTAGGGCGCGAGCGAGGAAGACGAGCATAATAGGGACTCGCGCTTCGCCGACGCCTAGCTAGCCGGATTCGTGGCTGAGAAGGCGGAGCATATCTCCCTCGAGCGCGTAGCGCTCCTTCTCCCGCGCCGCGAGCGCGCCAGCAGCAGCGCGCGACCTCGACCCGTGTCGAAGTCCTCGTGCTTGTCCGTCGGCATCGCGGCGTTGAGGTACTGAGCAGTGCCGACACGGACATGTCAGTCGCTCGCCTCGTAGGTGGTGCGGAAGAGGTAGTCGACGGAGGCGAAGACGAAGGCGCGGCTGTTCCCGTGTGTCCGTTAGGTGAACAAGGAATGATAACGAGATGGATGAGGCCAAGACAGCAAGAATTGGTGACGGAGAGAACGGAGAATGGCAAGACGTCAATCAGCGTCGCATCCGAAAGGAAAACCAAATCGCGTACCGTCCGCCGGGCGAATCAAATCCGCAAGACTCGCAGGGACTGCCCTGCGCAAAATCGCACTCGCGCTGGCGTTCCCGCCGTTATACCCGCCGCCGTACGACGCGCGCGTCGGCGTCGCACCGCCCTCCTCTTCCATGTACGAGTCCCCGTCGGCGTCGACGTCATCTGCCTCGCCTCTGCGTCTACGGTCGTCGCCCTGTGGGTGTTGGTGCTGGTATTGTTGCTGCTGCTGCTGCTGCCATTGCGCATGGCTCATGGTGGGGCGTGCAGACGAGGCGGCAAGCGTAACCGGCGGGAATGGCGCGGGGCGGGCAGGCGGGGCGGCGGGGGATGTGCGTGACGGCGGTGCGACTGAGACTGCGGTTGTGCGTGGCGGCGTGGATCCGATGCAACGCCCTCCTCGGACTCAGGCTCGTCGCCATCCTCGCTGGGACGTCCCGGGGCGCCGTCCTCCCCTCCACGCGCGGTGGCTGCCGGGCGCTTGCCTCCCTTGAGGGACGCGATTTCAGTTTGCCTTTTGCGCGCGACGTTGGCTGCAAAAGGATGTCGTCAGCATCAACTCGACCAAAGACGCGAACGGGAGAGAGAATAGATAATCTAAATCGCAGATGACACCCCTGAACTTTCGCGTGAATGTGAAACGAGACACTCACTACCGTGCCAGACACTTCCCGCGATGCTGCAGCCACGGATATGCGCAGTAGCTGCTGTCCTGCCGCAGCTGCACCCACTTGGTGCATAGGCTGCAGAAGACGCGGTTCGGCTCGACCTCGCGGATGAGGACGTCCGCGCGGAGAGTCGCGGCGCGCTGCTCGGCATTTACGCCGGCGCGATTCGTGCTGGGGCGGCGTAGTTGGTCGGCGAGAGGTCGAGGAGGAGGTGCGGCGCGTCGGGGTGGGGGAGGTGCGTCGGCGGGGGGCGGGTGCGAGAGCGGGTGGGCGTGGGAGGAAGGGTGCCGCTGGCTGGGCTGCGGCTGGGACTGGGGGTGGTCGGGGTGGCCTTGAGATGGGGTCCGCGCGCTTGAGGGTGGTCTTGGCCGCGCCCGGGCGATGCGGGACGGAGCGCGCGGTGCGACGACGAGGGACCGGCACCGGCGCTTGGGGGCGAGGCGATGATGGGTTTGCGGTCTTCTGTCTCGGCCATGGCTGCGGCACTGGCGTTTGCGCTGCAGAAATGATTGTTAGCACGATGAACGAAGCACGAGAATATAAATAATAAAAGGTGTACAAGTAAATAATTCTATTGATGGAAAAGAAAGCGCGAGGGGACGCGGCGATGAACGAATGCGCGATGGAGTCGGAGCGAAGAGCGAAGTCACAGAAAGGAAAGGTGGGGTGGTAGTAAATAACACGAAGCCCAATTCAAAGAGACAGGTCGCCAAAAAAGGGCAGAGACAGAACAGAACAAGGGAAGGAAGAAGGTCCATGGGACAGGGAAGGAGGGGGCAAGGAAGTAAAGATAGTCCCGAAGGGGGGGCAGCCACAATACACAATAAATTATGAAACACGGAAAAGGACGGGCAATAAATTATGTTATGAGACTAAGGAGGACGTACATGACGTTCTTGAGCGCGGAGACGGTCTTCTGGCAGGTGCCGCGGTGGTGGAGCCAGATCTGCACGGCCGTGGGGTGGTCATCGACGGGGATGCTGAGCCATCTGAAAAGTCATTAGCATCTAGTCGAAAGAAGAGGAAAACGAAGAATGAAGCCCAAAATCGTCCGAACAAGGGAAAAAAAAAAAACATACTTGTCGCACATCCCACAAAGAATTCTCTCCGCGTCAAACTTGCGCACGTCGGGGTCCTTTTGGAACGTGGCGTTGCGCTCCTCGAGCGCGTAGATGTTCTTGGCGTTGCTGGTGCAGCATTAGCATCGTTTTGCTGAATCGAGGTGAGACAAGGCGAGACGAGAGAGTGCAGGGAGACTACATAGAGAAAACACGGGAAGGAGAGCAGAATAAAAAAAAAGGATAAATAAGAGAAGAAACGTCAATGTCAGGGCGGCGCCATCACCCAGCCTCGCCATTAACGAGTAAGTGTCGGCGCAGTGACGTCCAAACGCAATTCCGAAAACCCACATGTCGACGTAGAATCGGCTCACCTCTTCTTCGCCAGACAGCTCTTCCGATGCGCATCCCACGGAATGCTGCAGTACGTCGAGTTCGGCCTGAGTCGGATCCATTTGTCGCAGCTCGCGCAGAGGACGCGGTACGCCTCGAACTGCGCCACGTGCACGTCCGCGCGCAGGTACTCGATGCGCTCCTCCTCGGTGCGCTTGGCGCCGACGTTTTGCGGGTGGGCCATTGGCGCTGGCGTACATGTTCCCGATGCACGTTGGGGTCGGAGGAGCAGGAGGGCGTGGGGGGCGACGTGTAAGCGGAGCCGGGACGGAGGTGGGCTGTTGGCCATGGGCGCCGTTGGGGTGCGAGTGCGGGTGCGGGTGCGGGTGCGGGGCGGAGGGGGTGTTGTCCGGGATGTTGTTGGGCGCTGCACGACGACATCAGCCTTGACTTTAGGCGGAGGAGTGAATTCGAGAAAGACCCACCACGTCAACCGATGAGCTCCCAATGCTTGAGCGTGAAAGCGCTCCCGCCGGCGCCGTTGTCGTCGCGGAACGACACGGCCCCGCCGCACACCTCGCAGATCACCCGCCCCGCCTCGTATTCGCCAACGTTCGCCGGCACCTGAGCGCCGGGCGGGAGTATAATTGGCTTGCGGTCGACGGCACGTCTGGCTCGAGCGACGCCATCGGTGGGGTCTTGCGTTTTAGTAAGTTGTGCGGCGCTGGGGTGTTGCCGTTGGCGTTGACATTATTATTACTGTTCACGGGGTTGGTGTTGGTGTTGTTGGTAGTGCTGGCGATGGTCGCAGGCGGGAGGAGCTGTGAGGAAGAAAAAGAATTCATAAATCGCATGTTTTTTGGAAAACGAATGGGCGGGATGACATACGGTGGAGGCGGCGTGGCGCTGGAAGCAGCACGAGGTGTCAGTCAGGTAATCGAATCGCGGGCACGGCGTGGCACACCCACTCACCTCACAGGCTGTGGCTCGGCGGACATCGTTGGATGATTCGTGTGTGGTTCAGAGAAATACGCCCAGAGGACGGAAGGAAAGCGAGGAAAGGAAAGCGAAATGGACAGAAAACGGGGGTTTGGTGCGGAACGAGCAAAAACCGTCATGCGGCTTTTAGCTGGCGCGTCAGATATCGGGCGAAAGGTTATAGAACATAAATTAACAAACAAGGCACCTAGAAAAAGGCAAGTCGGTCAGCGAAACTGGAGATGATCGAAGTCTGAAATCGAATAATCAATCGCAAGCCAATCCGAGCCAGTCAGATCCAGCCGGTGAGATCGCGGTGGAGGAGAGGATAGCGCAAATGGAGATGTAGGTGTCCCTTGTGGCGGACGGCTTTAATTTATAATCGAAGCGGAAGCAGCAGGGAGTGTAGTGTCATTCCAAGGAACTCGGGTCCATCATGGTTGCGAGCGCGCCAAAGACGCGCGTAGAGACCATTCAGTTCTTGTCATATCGCTTTGAATTCATTCCACGAGTCCCCCGATACAGCAGCCCCAAGAGTTCCGCGATACCAGCCAACCAGCGTGATTGATTCACATAGCCATCGTCTCGTATCTTTAGGTAAAGTGATGCGGTGTGGTGCTCTGAGTCCGAGGAAAGGAAAGCCTCATTCACCGCGCGGAGTCGGATGTCGGAAGGAGGGTTTGGATCGGATTCGGATTGGATTGCTACATAATAACCCGAATACCAGCAGCCTCAGAGATTCGTTCCAGAGACACTACACATCCAGGCTTGTCCCTCTTTGGTTGGCGCCCAGCCCGCGATTAGCGCCTCTTCCTTCCGCGTCCTGGCATCGCATCGCATCGAAAAAATTGGAAAACGAGAACGGGAACGGAGAATCGATGTTTGTTGGACACCAGACGGACAAAGCCGAAAAGCCCATTGTTTCTGCTTGACAGAAAGACAGACAGACAGACATAAATCTCCCTAGAACCAATTTCGGCCGAGGTAAATTGTACTGCGTGAGGTAAAGTCAGGAGCGGTGTCACGTCACTACACCGGAGTTCGAAATCGAACCTAGATGCCATCACTACGATTCCCACGTTCATTCCAAGTTCAACTTGGGAAGGAAGTCGCTGAATCCGCTCTCAATTCGCCTTGCGCGCCGGATCACAGAGATAGCATCGCGATCGAGGGCGGATCTGTTTCATTGTCTTTTTTTTGTCACTGCATGGCTATCACGCAACAATTCGAACACCAGTTGCAATGTAATGGAGGGAAAGAAGCCTGAGGACCGCGCAATTCGGGAAACGAAGTCTCCCGAGGGCACGCGGAGAACCTTTCCCCGACAACCTACTGTGCCGTCGATGTCGCTTCACCGACTCCGGGTACAATCTACCCCGCTAATTGGCAGGTCCAGCCTCTGTCCCACAAAGGCCTCGCCGTCTCGGTAATTTATCAAGTAGGCGTGGCTGTATCGCACAGATAGATGAATTGTTTACTCCTGGCTGCCACTGCCATTACAAAGGGGATGACCGCGTTAAATTCGTAAAACACGTCCGAATTCCGAATGAAAACAATGCGTAGACCCGCACGAGAACGAAACGAACTGTATGTACCTCACCGAGCGGCAGGTAGGCACCCACGTACTTTATCACGGGCAGCCAGGTACGCAGGCAGGCACAGTAATGCAGCACTAATATAACGTGGATGATATCCGCGATGCTTGCTGCTTTGCATCAGTCTGATGGTGGCCTGTTTCGATTTCGATTTCGAATCGAGAAACCGTCCTCGCTTCAATATCCTGAGAATGGTGTGCTAAGGCATTTTCATTTCTCCGGATACAATGGAACGGAATGAGGGATGGGGATAGAATGAGATTAGAATAGAATGGAATCCCCACGAGAAGGACGTCATGCGAATAGATGGAATGAAGTCATCTGGAGCTGAACAGCACACGCCATCCAGCAGATGACAAGAACGATCTCGAAGACCCGAAGATTGAAGCGGAGCACGAAAGGTCCGGTGTCCAAGGCGCTGTGTTAATCTGATGGAGTTGGGCAGTAGTAGCCTAACTGACACGTCGCCCGGACAGGCTAGCCTAAGTATTTATTTAGCGCGGCTTCTTCGTTGCGTTTGCGTTATATTAGTGGGACATGACTGACAGTGCGGCGGTGACGTGCGCACAGGTGAGGTAGAGACCAAGGTGAGACCGACTTGTTTCCTCCTCGCATATGTAGGTTAGATGAGATCCACTCCTGCCAGCCAGTGTCGGTCTTCAATTCAATGAATTAATCGGAGTCCGGGACCCGGATTGCGGCGTCAGTCAAAGAACTTGCAACGGACAGTACCAGGGTGAAGTGGAGTAATCACCAGAGTAACGATACAAAGTCCCCACTCGGCATGCCACTAGCGCGGTGTGGGAGGGATGGTATTGTCAGTAGTCGAGACTTGACCTTGAGTTCGACGCTGCGGCCTCTCCCAAAGAAGTCCCCGTGAGCCCTATCGAGAAAACCCCGTCCCAAATACATTATTTCACATTAAAAACCCGCGTTAAAACACACACCGCGGCGTTAGGATTTCCAGGAGGGTGGGCGCGTGTCGCCGAGTATGTAAGGGACAAAGCTTAGAGCCCCTTGTCAGTTCTTGTTCTTCTCTTAGTTCTCGTTCTTGTCCTTCCTTAGTTCTCGTTCGTCTCTGCCCCTGTTCAACGTGCTTCGGGTTTTCGAACGATTCCCCTGCCCAATTTGAAGTGCCTGAATGCCAGTCGGTCAGACCCGTCAGGCTCGGTCAGAGAACGACTCTCCAACATTTAGTTCCTTCAGTTGAGCTTATTTGCGAAATTGTCGGGAGTCGTTGTCCGCTTCAAAGACCGCTCCAGGTGAAACATGAATCGAACGGAGTCAACACAGCACACCGCGAACAATGGTATATGTATGTCTGCGCAGTAAGGAACGATGGTGACAGCTGCTAACCCTGCAAATAACATAAATGCACTTCACTGCATTCCAATTTCGGCTGCGTGTTGGGTTACTGCTTCCCGTACTACCGTCTCCTATAGTATCCGTGTGGGCTATACGCTACGGACAAACCTGGTGTCCGACTCACCAACGGACGATTCATAAAGCCGAGGCGAAACTTCGACGAATCAGAGTATACTGTCTATGCTGCTCCAGGCCCGCCGTCACCACACAGTCCGAGTGCCCGAAAAACCGACCTTGATCTCATTTAGATGGACCGGTACCTACACACCTCGGAGTCGTTAATTTCTCAACCCAGATGTAACGAGTTGGAAGACAAGTACAGTACTCACCCGCACCCCAAACTCAACCCTGCGTACCCCTGTCCTTGTTTCTGGCGCACGTCCAGGCTCCTGGCTCGGCAATCATAAACCTAATCTAGCCTACATAGCTCTTCCATCCACATCCTTAGGAACAGAATTATATTAGCAAGGCGAAGAAATGTGGGAGATGGAGTCCACCCACAAAGCAAGCAAGCAGACAAGACCTTCTTCGGCGCCCCGATCGGGCACGTTTGCCCGCATATAACCCACAAGACGCAGGGATTGCCCAAACCAAGCCATAGCCACCGCCCCGACATCCGAATCCCAGGGGGGGGCAGATAGGGAATGGAATACAGTCTGCATGTAACGAAACGAACGAACTCGGCGCAGTGGTCGTTCTCGCTACTCGTCTCTCGGCGCTGGACGTGGCGGACTATGGGTGCCCGCGCAGTTCGTTCATCCTAAATAAATCACAAGCTGGAAGTTTGGTCATTTCTTCCACAGTTGCCTGAGAGATTGTGGATGCGCCGTCCTCTTGCCAGAGAGACCTCAGCTCAGTGCCGCTGAGTCAGAGACGATTCTGGCAGCAGTACTAGTGGGTAATCATCATGTCCTTCCGTGGCCCCTCGCCGAAGCACAGCCCGAAGCTCTGCCGCGAAGCCATGACCCAGGACAAAATGACACCCGCGGAGGATCGCGTAAACGGCGCAGAATCTTAATGAAGGCGTATGAAGGCGTAGTTGTGACTTGTAATTCCATAGATTGAGTGTTTCTCTAACCAACCAGCAAAGTGTTAGCTAGGTATTCCATGAAGTATAGTATTCACAGCGCGGCACACCTTGTCAAGCGCCCGGTGGAGTTTCTGTCGCCGACGGCATACATGTAGTAGTCCATGCCAAGGGGCGTAAGCAGATGATGTCCTTCTGTGGACAGAAATCAGAAATCGGAGCCTAGGTATGAAACCACCCCCGCTGATACACTCCCCTAGGAACGGGTGTCGAGGGAACGCCCCTCACCGAGGACACCTCATCCACCGTCACTGAAAAGCCAACGTACGTCAATCACAGCCCGAATCGAATCACCCAGCTAGCGCCGGGCATGAATCCGCGCGTCTCGATCACCGCTGACAAGCCATAGCCATCCGGGGCACGAACCTACTAGTCAGTCTGATCTTCCTTCGCGGAAGTGAGGATGGATGGATTGGTGCATAGCTAGTATAAAAATCGGAAGTGAAGTGTGGATGGAAGGCGCGAGCTGCGCCGGTGCTCGGATCTCCTGCTTTGTCCGCGCGATAACAAGAATACCCTTTAATTCAATCCAAACTCCACCTCGGATCCCGAGACAACGGACGAGTACGCACGCTAGAGATCGTACGAGGCGAAGAAGGAAGGCGACAGATATTGGGTGCCTGTCCCTGAGCTAGTGGGCCGGCTTGGCCCACGGCCGCTATCCTATCACCAAGGAATGCGCGGTGCCCCCTGGCTTGGCGAGAGGAAGCGGCGGGAGGAAATTTGCCAGCTGGCTATGGTGCACATAGCATGAAGAGGATGCAGCCCCAACGAACGAGAGAAGGCTAGGCCTGGTGACCAATTACACATAAAGACAAGGGTCTGCGCGTGCCAGACACGGTGTCTTGTCACCTTCGTTCGAGCAAACTCGACAGCACGGCAGTTTCGGCGAAGGAAGAGCTGGAAGTCAGGCGCGCCTGTCAGACAGGGGTATGGCCCGGAGGGCGAAGGTGAGAACGAGAGAGTAAGCGACACAAATGTCGCTTCTGATTTGTGATGGGCATGGTGAAGGCTATGGGGACTCCATAGAGCCGGGTGGTTGATGAAAGACATCGACAGAAACAGGTATAGGAAGTGGTGATCCAAGTTACGAGTATGGAGCAGGTGGCCACGAGATCCACATAGTCTATCTGTCTATCAGGAGATGGAGGGCGTCCGCCGCTGGCGTGCACCCTGGGGCCAGTTCGAGCGACCAAGGCCCTGCATTACGCCTGAAGGACAGCAGCTCTCCTTCCTTCGGTTCAATGGTCCATCCGTGATATCCCGGTTCGACACAAACGAGCTTGACGATTTGGGCGACGCGCATGTGGATACGCATACGATCCGTGACAGCTCAAAGCGCACGAGAATTACCACTGCTCACCGTAAGTCCTCGTTAGAAATTCAATAGCTCAGAACGTGCTTTGAAAAGATACCTTGAAAGGATATCGCAGGGCCATCTGCTTGATGAAGTGTCCAAGTTTGTTCGTCCCCGATGTGGGCCACAGCTCCGCCTGCGTCATTCAGAGCAAGAAGGACTACTAGAGGTGAAAGAACAGGGCGTTAATATTCCCATCTCCGAAGAGCGTTCGACACTGTTCCACGGTCGCGGGCGATACGAGCTTCTCGTCGAGCAGTTGCTCAAGTTACGCTTGGTCAGTACAACAAACCATCTCTTCGCGCGGAAGCTGCAGTTTCCCGGTTGCGTTTCAGAAGACTATATCGCTCATTTCGTTCCAGGACATCTACCTCTGGTAAGCAAATTGAGTCGACATGACTACATTCAACGAACGTTCGTCGTGCATTAGCCGTGTGGAGTGTCTGAATGCGCCGCGGAGCTGTAGAGAAACTGCATTTCGGTATTAGGAAACGCTTGGTGGTCTCAATGCATACGCGTATTTGGGATCCCTCTTCGTCGAGTGTCCAGGGCCGCCATTCCGACGTCCGTCGACGAAAGACTCTTGATCCTTTGACACAAGGAGAAATGGCATCATGCACAGTTTGGAGCCCGCAGTCAAAAATAGGGTGGTTGGGAGATGCGTACAAGCAAAAAAAATTCCCAAACGAAGAAAGAAGGCGGCGAGGCGGCGATGAATGTATTGCCACCGGAACATTCCGAGAATTTGCCGAGCGGCCGAACTCGCTGAGGTAAGAACTAGTCTCTTGCACTGACTTCCCACTCGCAACCTCGTTCTGAAGGTAAGAACCCCGGCGGCTGTGTCCGTCTGTTCGCACCCGTAACGTTGGACAATCGTACAAGGCTTATAACCACGGCGGCAAAGAAGAACTTCAAAGATTTTTCCCAAGTCCTCTGGATAAAATGATATTGATCACTTTTGCGTAGGTGTCCGGGTGGTGGGGGAAGGATTGTACTTAAATCATCCCAGCCCGGGTCAATTATCTGTCCCCCGTGACTCGCGGCTGCTGACAGGCCACCGGCATTACAGGCTCTAAAATTTTCGATTACAGCAAAGTCACTTTTTTATTCATTTCAGGATAGTTTACGATGAGGGGGGTTAAAATATATATATATCAGCGTCTCTGTATTCCCGCCTGGCTCTCTGATACTGTTTGCCCCCAATTTATGATCACACGCAAACGCCATTGTAGTTTGAGGTGCTTGTCGTCCCTGTTGTCGATTTGAACTCGATGAATGTCGAGCGATCGTCCTGGTTAGTCAGGATGGTGTCGATGTTCAACGCCCCTAGGCAGCCGAATGAGCGATGGCATAAAGGGGATTAGATAAACGTACACTTATAATGGCCTTGCGTCTTGTCGTTGTATTCAAACCACACCCAACCTGTACCAAGCATGCGGACTTTGCCCGATCCAGTTATGGTGCACGTTTGAGTGGTGAACTTTGCGAGATCAATGATTTTGTCTCTCACACTTGGAATGAAGTACACAGACCTCGAGATAACAAGTTTTCCCAGCAACATTGCTCTGTGTGACAGTCGCGCTCGAGTCTCGTCCGATTTCGTTTCCGTCTGCAAGAAGGTAAGTTACCCATGCGACGTTCAAATCAGGGAGGAGAGGCGTACGCGGTGCTCAGGGTATTCGTGAATGTGCCTGTGAATGTGAAGGTGGACGTCACGTCCACGATCTCCGGGAACCCGATTGTCGCAGCAACCGAAACCCAACGGCAATGGATGACTCTAATAGTCAATATAGTCAACCGTATCCTCGAAGTTGACGGAAGTGGGACGCACTGGTAACCGTGCTCGTTGTGCTTGACGAGGTTCCTTCCGAGTGCGTCAGGGCGATGGTGCCGTTGGTCCCGACTTGGTTCCCACCACTTTGGGACGATTGTGTGTTGCAGGATTGGGAGGCAGACGGATTTCCTGTATCAAGCGAGCGTTAAAGGATATATAGGAGATTGAGAATCATACACACCGTCAGGAACGATTAACACCACATCCGTGCTGACACAACTTTGAGCAGGACTGTCAGGATACTGCGTAATGGGTTCAAAAGAATGCCTTTGACAGACAAAACCCGAAGAAAATGCGCACATTCTTGTCGTTCGTCACCATTATATGATCCGGTGCCCCAATTAGTCTCTGCCGTTGTTTTCAAGGTGTTCCAGCCAGGCACTGATGACAAATAAATGAAAACAGTACTGGCGGTAATGAAAATCACTCACATTTTTGCACATCATCGGAGCTCATGTCGGCGCAGGCTCCTACGTCTCGGATGTGTAGCAAAAGCGAATCGCCCAAGCTGCTCTCCGCGGCGGCCGAATGCAATGACTTCTCCTGCCTCATCGTCGAGTGCAAGGTGGGTGGTATCTCTGGGCATCCAGCAATATACGTGGGGCTGCACCACTATCGCGGCTGCCGTGGGTTAGATGAGACGTCTGGGGTGCGCCGAATGCCATTAATGGGGCAATAATGAAGAAGGCCGCCAGAGAAAATGTGAACGGTGCCATAGTCAATGAGAGGAGAGAAAGTAGCTAGTGAGGGACTTGATGAGGGACATTAGAACGTTCAACTGCGGCCTTTTATTGTTCAACTTGCAGTATTCACGGTAAGTTTAGCAAAAGATGGAAAGCTGATGCATTAGATGCGATGGAGACGAGAGCACTACAACCTGCTGACTGACACAACCCGAAATTCAACGTGAGTTCAAAGATTGTGTTGGGAGAATGCAAGATCATGGTAACCATAATAATTATAGCGCGGGAGTTGAATACAGCATTCGTTTTGTGATCTTCCCCGGTGTTCCTGTACAACAACACTCCATTGACAGTTTTCGAGATGGGAGTTGAGTTTGGGGTGGAGAGTTCGGAAATGGAGGAGACTCTTACCTGACATCATGGAGACAGCCGTTGAATGCCCTACTCTTGCCCAGCATATAATAGCCCATTGTTTCAGATATACGCCGTCAGTCTTCGCGATATGGCTTGGCAAGCCCAACAAAAGTGCTCGAATCATTACGAAGCTTACAACAGCTGACAGCGTTTAAAATAGTTGTGCGTGTCCTGTTGCCTTTAGGCATGCTGGTATGATTGTCATTGTAGCCACATCAATCTCGTACTCCGCGCGAATATTGAAAGGGACCAGAACTTTACAAGATACACACTCGCACCTATTCGCCATTCTGGAACTAACTGCATAGAGATTTTCTGGCGATCCCGCGCTATGGTTACCATGATCTTCCACTCTCCCAACACAATCTTTGAACTCACGTTGAATTTGGGGTTGTATCAAGCAGGTTGCAGTGCTTTCATCTCCATGGCATCTAATGCATCTAACAGCTTTCCATATATTTTGCTGAACTTACCGTTAATACTGCAAGTCGTGACGTGACGAATATTTCCTGTCTGATCATCCCCAATTTGGTTTTAAACTCGGCGTCAAGATCTGGCGGGCCCGAATCATCATTAGCTCTCCGCGTCTCCAAATCCAATATCGCGAACCTGATCATGACAACCCTCAGTTGAAAGATCAATGACCGGATTGAGTGTGGTAGCATTCGGGTTGTCCGCGATAATTGCGAAGGCGAGAGGGCCGAGCTGGACGGCCTGACTCATGTTCAGCGAATGAACAGACTTCCATATAATTCGCAGCCTAATCAGCCAAATTTCGCAGTCCGAGGGAGCGAAGCACAAACGTTGCCGAAAGGACCTGTTCTGTTCTGTTCCATGTCTTCAAGATAATTTGCATCTTGATTTTGATGGGGCCTCTTCAGTTCGTCAATTAGTTTACAAACGGCTGTGATTTAGAGGAAGTGGATGGTTGAAAAATTGCCGTGGACCAGCATCCCAGAATCTAGACGCGCTCCAATGCCAATCTCAACCAGGACAGTCATAACGGACACGATTAGAGTTTTCGGCCCACCCGTCCAACGTCCACACCAAAAACCGAAAAAGAGTGTCAAATGCATGCTCTGGCCGATAAGTATACTGCTCACCGTATCTACAACACACGGACGGCTTGGAGTTGCCGGCTGTCGAGTTGGTTAAATTCTGACGGAAAATTCGACTCCTTGAGAGTCTCTCCGCAGAAGTAAGCAACGCGCAATAGTAACATCTTGCACACACCTTTGGAGCTCGCAGCACACAGCCCAAGACGGGTAATTGGGAGAGAACTCCCGCAAGAAGGAAGAAGGGGAGGGGTGGTCAAGCGGTGGGGAAGGTTTGAGGCAAGGCGAGGCACGGCGGACAGAAACAGGAGGATTATATTAGATTGAGATTGGAGCGGTATGGGATGGGATGGGATGGGAAGAGACGGGAAGTGGTGATCTATCCGAGTCCGAGTTGCGAGTTGCGAGTTGCGATTCGGGTGGTATGAAGCGGAAGCGGTCGGGGGCCACGAGATACATATGTAGACAGTCTGGCTATCTCTTTATCAAAAGATGGAGCGCGTCCGCCGCCGGTGTCCGTACGTACGCGGGGCGCATGAAGAGCGTCCATGGCTGCGGCCCGGTCCACCTCTGGGACCTGTACGCCAGCAACTCGCCCTCCTTCGGCGACGACGCGTCCATGCTCGCGATACCCCGCGTCGGCGGATTGGCACACGACTGGCTCGACGATCTTGAGCACGCGCATGTGCATGCGTTTGCGGTCTGCAGAGAGCTCGAAGCGCACGAGGATGGACCCTGCGCAGCGAACTGAGTCAGAATTGTGTTTTCCAAACAAAAACAAGAAGCGCGTTGGGCGTCGAAAAGGCATAAATAAGGCATGTGCGGCGTACCTGTGAAAGGGTAGCGCATGCGCGGAGACCGCTCACCAAAGAGATTCTGCTTGACGACGAACTGCCCGATCTTACGCGTCCCACGGTCGTGAGTCGCAGCTCCGCCTGCGTCATCCGGAGCGCAAAGGGCTGCGTGAGGTGGAAGAGCAGGGTTTGGCGTCAGTATCTTCCGATCTCCGAAGAGCTTTCGCAAGCCTTCACGGTCGGGCGGCGAAACGAGCTCTCGGCCAGAAGTTGCTCGAGGACGCTGGTGTATTGCTCGTTGATGACGAGTTGGGGGAGCACGATTTGCCAGGGACGCCGTTTGGGCGGAGGAGGTCGCTGCCGCGCGCGGCGTCCGAGTTGATGCGCAGGCGGAGGGAGCCGGCGAAGGGGTAGCCCGCTGGGGCGAGCGGTAGTACAGGTACCCCCTGCTGTGCTGGGGGAACGGCGTGGACTTTGTCGACCGGTCGTAAGAGAGGAAAAGGGGACTGGGTGAAGACCCAAAGTAAACTGGCATTTGGTTCATTCCGGATAAATGGAGGAAGTCGGCGGAAGAGAGTTCTCCGGGTGGAGGGAAGAGAGGACGTGCTGGCGTAGTCTGCGTGGCAGATGTCAATACTCCGAAAAGGTGGCTGGTGCAGATACGGCCGTAATGGAGAGCGCGGGGAGTGTAGCCGCGGACTGGGAGTTGGATCAGATGGATGTTTGGAGAGGGTTCGAACGGAACACCGATGTGCCCAAAAAAACGCGGCACTCTAGGTCCAATGTTTGCCTGCCGCGCCTTTGAGTGGGACTACGCGACAAGGTTGAGATTACCTCGCCAATTTATGTCGAAAGCTGTTCCCAGTCGCAGTGAACCGGTTGCCCAACTGTTGCTTCATCGTGTGAAGGCAAGAGGCGTTGCTTGTTTCTGCTTGATTCCCACGGTTTTGCACACGATCCAAAACTTAAGTTGAATTTTCAAATCGAACTCGTCGCATTCAAGAGAAGCGTAGAGAATTGGTTGTCCGATGATTTTTCTGATGGCTCAGACGGCTGAAGGTGTTTCAAATAGTGATACACCGCCAAGTGTCAAGTTTGAAGTTTGAACCAATTTTCAACCAATTTTGTACGGGAATCCAGTCTCCGGTCAAAAATGCCGGGTCACACATGATTTTCTGCTCTTGAGTGGGTTTTGCAAGGGACAACTCGTGCTCTTACTGTTATCCGTTCCAATACTTGGCTCATAGAATTCTACCGCAGCGGGGCGGGGTGGTCGAAGAGAAAAGCAAAACAATCCATGTCTCTTGTCTCGCCCAGCTCCGGTGTCGAATCCGACCCACATACATAGGGCCAGTATTTCTGCAGTACGATCTACCTGGATTTTATTGCCTTGGGTGTTTGTCGGATATTGCTGAGACGCTGGAGGTGATTTTTAATGTTCCGAGTGGAACCCCAAGTTTTCAACATGCGTGAATCACTTTTGAACTAAGTATGTCACCAAGTTTTCCAACCGGGAATCTACTTGGAAATTAAGGAATCTACCAGTCCTTGTCCGTCAGGCCGCTTTCAATCCAGAGATAGCTAGAACAGGAAAGCAACCTGATCGGCTCGCTACCGTGCCTCGGGTGGTAAGTTATTGTACTGTAGTAACGAACGAAGGGTCTCAAGACAGAGATATGAATTGACCTAGTACTTGATTATTGTCGACCGGAGGATTAGAGAGCAGTCTCGCCGATCCCGAAAGCATTATCAAAAAAAAAGGTTGAACATTGATTTTGCTGATAGAGCTCAGCAATATTTGAATTCGCTTTCCAGGTTCCACAAGAAAAACTCCTAAGAAAAAAAGGTGACAGCATAGTACCAACGCCCAACCAAGAAATCGGCGACTGAACCTCTAATTCGCGTCCCCCTCCTCGCGCAGCCAGTCCACCTCTACCCTCGCCGACAGCCCCTCCAAACACGCGCGAATCTGCTTTATCGTCGCCGGCCGATCGTAGTTCGCGGCCGCGCACCCCGGCTTCACGCACACCGCGGCCCAGCACGCCTTCGCCTCCGCCCAGGTGCCCATCCCGCCCGGACCCCACATCCCGTCCCGCAACGCGTCACCGCCGGCGCACACGTCGAGCTCGCGCAGGATGCGGTGCTTCAGCGCGCGCCAGGTGCGGTTCTCCAGCGGCGTGATGGCGCAGGCGGAACAGTGGAAGGGCTGCCCGTTCCCAGCCAAGAAGCGCTCGGGGCTGTCGAGCATGTCGCGCAGTGCGTCGCGTCGGCGGCGGTGTAATCGCAGAAGGGGAAGGGCTGCGTGGAGGGTATACTGGCGAGCACATCCGCGTGTGCGGGATCGAAAAGGTTGAGAGACAGCGTGTGGGTGGAAGCAAGCTGCGTTTCGGGACGGAACCCGAAGTGCGAAGTCAGGGCGTACACGCGGAGTGGGCCGGTGGCTAGAAATTTGTGCGAGGTGAGCGCGGGGCGGAGGTGAGCGATGGGACCGGGGGCATCCCAGTTCTGGGCAAGAGCGAGGACGGCGGAGAGTTGATCCAGTGAGGTCCAGGGAGATGTCGTAAGGCCGCACATGAGGCGTAATAGGGGCTCGACGACCGCGTCGGGCTCGTGCACGGTTATAGGTTCGGCGCTGTGGCCACCGGGTGGCGGGGGGAGGGAGAGCAGAGTCTTGAAGAGACCAGAGGTCGTGCGAAGAGTGTATGCGTGCATCCGGTAGAGCGTTTCCTCCGACGACGCAATCACAATTTCAGCGTCGGGGTCGGCGAACGCGACGTGATATTTCGGAGGAGCGCGCATGGCGCAGGTTGCTTGTGTATCTCGAGCTTGTAATTAGACTCTTGGGGGGCGGCCATGAAGGTCAAGATTAAGTTTTCACAGCACAGAAAGCATGAACAACGCGTGTCCGATTTAAACCTCGAGGCAGTCCACGAGTTGAAAGCGGCACGTGGGAATTGAATCCAGGGATTGGATTAGCGTATTTGAGAGAAGCTGGATAAGCATTTTCAGTGGTGTCGTTTCGTGGCTGTGGTTAACGAAGATCTCCATGTTGGAGTAACAACCGAAGCACCGGCACACTGCCGCTATTGGCTGCGCAGGCGCTACTGCGGAAGGTCATCTCCACCTCGCTCATCCGTACTCATATGCGCGCTGTTCTGGTACTTACCTCCTTTCGTATATATATCTCCGTCTTTGTATAAGTACCGTAGTAATTATTTGAGACCCTCGCTCGTTTGCAGAGGGTCACTGGTGGTATATCCGATAGCCCGATTTCCTACACTCCAAGCGGGAAAATCGCAGCGCTTCTTTGGCGCCGTCTGCCATTGGGGCCAGAAGAATGGCTCGTATCGTTGCCGAGTTGTAGCAGCTTCAGAGAGCGGGATAGATGACCAGATGCTGGGAAATAGACACGGATATCTTCGAGAGACCTCGACTAAAAGCAAAAAGTCACCGTCCCGTTGATTAAGCAGAGAGCCTTGAACGGCGTGGATACGACTCGGATCGAGCTTGAGTCAACTTGAGTAGCCCAGTGCATACTACCAAGACATTCGACAGGTTACAGTGATATTGGCTGTCCCGTTCCAACAGCCAAATGAGATATCGCCAAAGGAGCGGCAGCGCCAAGAGCGCGGTGCGTGGCAGACTGGCAGAACGTGGTGGTACAAGCGAGCCTTGTCGGTGTTACACGTGCGTGACAGTTGACAGATCTTCTCTTCTTGTTCTTCCCACCATTTCTGGCCACGTCATGGATCTCCCTCGTCCGTTTCTAGCTTGCAGCTCGCTCAATGACATCCTCCTGGCTGTCACCGAACAGCTAGCTCCCGGGTCTCGGTCAAGCCGTGGCACGTAGTGTCCACTGTTGTACTCAAGAAATCGCATTCCGGGCGGTGCCTTGGAGGTGCCCGAACCGTAGCAAGACTTGGATTCGCATATCACATTTTCTTTCCACCAAGGATTTAGGATAATCTCGTTGCTTGCGGGTAAGTACGCATTCCCGCACCGAATGTCTCAACTTGATGTCGGTAGACATATCTTCGGTGGTGTAGAATATGCACCCTTCCCGGATACTATGCCCGAAATTCACGATCCCAACAACAACCTATCTTTGGCGCACTTTGATTCGACATTCGTTCATTTTGACAAAATCCTCTCATGGTGCGCTTGAACGAATACGACTAATTTTCGACAAGTGTATATTCGGCAGCGACGGAAATGTTACCATGAAATAGTGGCCGTGAGCGTGTGACTCCAATGCTGGCATTCGCGCAGTTTCGAAGACTCCCCTGAGCTCTTTACATCGACTTGTGCGAATATAATTTTGTAGATGCTCAATACTGTGCCGAGGAGCGTCGAATTCACCGAGGTGTTCTGGTGAAGGCTCACAACCTGGTTCTCAATACGGCTGGCGGCACTCGCCAAAATGTCTAGTAAGTTCGGGTATGTACCGTAATCTTTTCCCTCCTCGACTTTAATTGTCTACTTAAATGCGTATGTAGTTCTGGAATATGACGGCCGACCTTTGGCGCACGGTGTGCTTTGGGATGATCATGTCGGCGGTAAAGAGCAATGCGACTCTCGCCGTGTTTTCTGCCCGTCAGGAGACCATACAGCGCAAACGTGGTACACATTCGTTCCTTGGCCCACTACTACCCCAACATTTTGATCTCTCCACGCCACAGCCGGCATCACGAGCCATTCACTTCTTCGTCGATGGAAAGGTGGGCTTGACCAACTTGAAGACGGCGTTGCATTGCCATACAAGATGGGGTCGTCTTCTCGGAGACGTCGTGTTTTTGTCTTTGTTTCCCTGGACCTGCCATTCACGGGATGGACGTCACGGTGTGTGCAGCTTCACAATTCAGAATGAACTGGCCCGGGACAGGTACTTGGGGCCACCGATAGCTTGTCCTCCTCTCGCTCACGACACCTCGTAAACTGGCAGTCTTTAAATCATTCATGCCTTTTGCTCAAGCAATTGCTGCGGAAGTGGATGGCAGGTAGCCTGAGTCCTGGGCGGGACCTTTTCCGTCACAGGATTTCAACGGTCCAATTTCTTAGAGATTCCAAGAACTTATCGCATCAGTGCTCTCTGCTCTCTTGGCCATCTTCCTCCGTATTCTGCTCCTTCATTGATGACAAACAGATCGACTTATGGATACCTCAGGCTCCGCCGTTCATCAGCAACGAACGGCGGATTTGCCATTGCACTTCCGTGTCCTGCCATTCCACGCGCGCCCGTTTAGGATTGCACGGCTGGTCATTCGTAACCGTCGTGGTTGTTTTAATCCCGTGCAGGACATATTGTGGCGCCCCGCCCGGCTAGGAACCCCACGTCGCCTTTCTTTGACTTGCTTTTCTCCCACTGACCCGGGGAATATGCGCCGATGAGGGGAACAGCAGCCGCACAAGGTTTACTTATAAGTAAGTATATGATAGGTCTGAGAAGGGTCTGACGAATTTAATTCACAAGCCTCGTGATAGGCATTGCTGTACGGTTGCAATTCGTGCCGCCCCCCGACATTGGTACAGTGGGAGTCGGAGGCCATATCTGAATGGCTTTCCTGTTAGGTATGAGCTCTTGCCTGCTGTTTTGAGTACTTGAATTATCGCGAAAATCTTGAGCCGTGAGGTTGAGCTGAATTTTTCGAGACTCTGTTCTCCACGCAAATATTTCATCATGCCGGCACGCACTGTCGGTGACTCAGTCAGGTCTGGCGTTGCTCATGCGACTTTACTTCTGATAGCGCATTGCTGCCGGGGTTCTCATTCGGTATCCCCGCTTTGAGAGACGCGAATCGCGCAAAAACGCTCATTCACCTGCGCAAAAGATTCAACCAGAGGTGTAAAACTGGAACCCAAAAATTTGCACATCGTCTATTGCATCGCCATGGTTTGCCACCATAAGACGTATTCCACCGATTAGCGCCTAGGCCCGGAATGCGATCACGAAGCAGGACAGATCAGGAGTTTGGACCCGAACCATGATCATCAGACTGCAAGCTATTATTGCGAGGCTTTATGTAAACCTGGCGCTTCATGGATAGATTCCTCTGTCCTTCTCTCATGGCTGCCTTCAAACTCCACCTCATCCAAGGCAAAGAGACAGGGGTTAACAATTCAGACAAATCGGCCTTCCCTACGTCGATCATCAACGGACTGGCTTTGGACATCCCTTCTCGCTGCAAGGACAATTGCGGCGGCAGCGGAGTCGTTCCCCTATTTGAAAGGTGTTTTTGGAACTGTGGTAGTTCTTTTGGAGACAGTCGAGGTCCAGCTAGGCAGCTCTTTAACTAAGATGGATCATTGACTTCGGCTTGTACAGACTGTCAATAAAATCGGGAAGACCTGAAAGAGTTGTGTGAAAATGTTATGGAAATTCTCACTATTGTGCAAGAGCAGATATCGTTGCACGGTGATACTGCCGCTTTCGAATTTCAAGAACCTGTGTGGGGACCTTGAGGAGTGAGTACATCGTTACTGCTGCTCATGGAATTTTGGCAAATGTTTTAGGTGCTTGCACGGTGTCCTCAGTGCAGTCAAGGAATTGGAAAGACAACCCAAGGGTTTGCAAGGGCGCTTCAAGGAAATCATTCACGGCAAAAAGACGGCAGAAGACATTATTGGATATGGCAGAAAAATCCGGGAATTACGGTCAAACTTTGTGGTATTTGCAATTTGTTCAACCAGCAGAAATATACTCACACAAATCTCAGCTTACTGCAACTATGGACACCAACTTTCAAGTTCACAAGGTTTTAACTGTGATATCGCCTGGTATGTCAAGCCTCAAGCTACTGCATAATCTGTCCATGGACTCACCTTTTTTTTTAGTTGAACCCCCACCTCCCATGAAACAAGGTGTCAATACCTGTCCTTCACCGTCTAGGATATTCCATGGCAGAAAGAATATTCTGGAGCGAATGCACAGTTATTTCTCGGAAACTGTAGGCCAGCAGCATATTTTCCTCCTTCATGGCCTAGGAGGTGCAGGAAAGACACAAATTGGTCTGAAGTTTGTTCAAAACACATCTCTCTGTATGTACATATTTCATTGGGAATTGCGATATCAGAATTGACCCGGAGTTTCAGTTTCTCTGACATGTTTCTGATTGATGCAAGCACGATGGAAACATTGCAACGGGCCTCAAAAATATAGCCATCCAAAAAAAAGCAGGTGACAGCTGGCAGCAAGCTCTCAGGTGGCTGGGCAATGAACGTGATGAATGGCTGCTATTTTTCGACAATGCAGATGATCCCCAGATCAACTTGAACCAATATTTCCCCAAATGCAATCATGGGAATATTCTCATCACATCTAGAACCCCGGGCTCTGTGTTTATGCTGGTGCTCATTTTCTTGTCTCAGATCTGGGGGAGACAGAGGCTGCTGAGCTTTTGCTCAAAAGTGCAGCACAGGAGATGACACCAGATAACAAAGCTATTTCCACACAGATTGTAAAGGTGAGTCTCTAATGTATACACACCCTGATTCCATTCCAAAAACAATATTAGGCTCTGTGGTATTTCCCTCTTGCCATAATACAAGCAGGGGCATTTATTGCAAAATCCGGACTCCTCAGCAGTTATTTGGCTTTATATACTACCAATCGGGCACGACTCCTCAGCGAAAAGCCTGCTCAGTCTCATGATGAATATGCCTGGACTGTGTATACAACATGGCAAATGAGCTTTGAAAAGCTCAGTCAAGCTGCAGTGACACTGTTGCAGCTCTGCTCTCCCTTCATCATCAAGGGATTTCTGAACAGATATTCAGCAAAGCTTCAAAATATAGAGCCATACCAGGCCGCCCAAGTGAAGAAGAGCTACAGGAGGCACATAAGGTCCTTTCACACTATTTGGGGCCTGCAGGTGGTTGGGAACCCCTCAACTTCATGGATGTTACAAACGAGTTGCGAGCATATTCATTGATCACCTTTGACTTGGAAACAAATGCCTTTTCAATTCATCCCCTGGTCCACAGCTGGAGTCGAAGTACACTGGCTGATGAAGCTGCATGCCACGCTGTATAGCTGCTATAGTGGGAATGGGCATTTCGGCAATGGAATGGGGGGAGAGAGAGACAGCAGCTTTGTGGCTGGTGCCTCATATGAGTCAT